>JAUTDX010000772.1:0-102902 GCA_030844895.1 Ambrosia x helenae
AATCTTTTACGGGTCAGCGGAGGATGGAAGAGCAAACCTGGTTTAACTATTCTTTGAACTTACAAACACATGTAGGAAAGTCTTTGACTAAGTGGATGAAGTTTTATGTGATAAATAATATTTGGATTCGAATTTCATCAATTTCATTTCGGATAGGTCAACTTAAAAATTCAAAAATTATCCAAACTAAATGAAATGGAAGTTTGAGATTGATCTCATTAACTTCAAGGTATATCAACAACAAAAAAAAACGAAACAAAAAGTAAGAATGTGTATTGTACCAATTCAAAAAATGTAAACCGCATAGTGATGACACATACAGTCTTTATATCATATTACAATCTAGTATTTTAAGAAATTGGAAGTAATATAAAACACATTGTTGCAATTTACGGAAAGAATACATGCTTGCGACTTTTGGTGGTAACCAATATGTGGATTAATCTAAAGTATACTTCTGAGTGGCCTAGATTCTGGTCTTAAACTTATGATCTTTAATAATATGTGGATGAATATAAAGTATACATTGTTGCAATTTACGCAAAGAAATATAAAGAAACCATGACAAAAGGACTAAGTGTGCTAACCAGGAAATCCACAGATAATATCAGTAGCAATCAGCATCCCAGGAACCAACTCAGTCAATGTATTACTACCTTCCGGAACTCCCCTACTGTATATTCTCGATTCATTGCCTGTCGTCAACAACCAAGAAATGTTGTAAACACATGCTTGCGACTTCTGGTGCAACCAGTATAAAACTTAACAGCCATGACATAAGTATTAAAGGTGGCAAAATGGCAAAACTAGCCAAACTGGTAATTTTTGTTTAGGGTTGACCTGAAACACATTACACCTTGATACATTAAAAAGAAATATAACTAATAATTTATCAAATATGATTAAAACAATTAAACCATTATAGTACTAATCTAGTTTTTGCATAAAAATGATTTATGAGGTATGCTTTTAAGATGCACTTTAAATGTCTTTCAACACATTTCATTCGTTTCGTTTTTTAACTATCCTTTAATTGTCCCGTTTTAGCATTAAATATAGTTAGACATGGCCAAAGTTTAAAAGTACGGAATCGTGCCTCGAGGCTTTTCCCTTCGCCTCACGAGGCGTACGCCTCAAGGCGAACCGAGGCGGCGGAATTAAATAATAAAATAGAATATATTATATATCTTATAAAAAATGAAATACTAACTAATTTCATCCTCATATTCATAAAAAACACACACTAAAAAGAAATGGAACGGCTTGAAATTGACACAAAATAAATCCAAAACATAAAAAAATAAACATCAAAAAACCCCCGAGGCGCACCCAAGGCGCAATTTTTGTTACCGCCTCACCCTCGAGGCGCACGTACAAAAATAACACCCTGAGGCGCTGCCTCAGATTCGTTTTTCTTACAGAATCGCCTTGAGGCGCGCCTCGAGGCGTACGCCTCACCCATTTTTTTTAACCATGGACATGGCAACATCGACCCATGTACTTATGTATAAGTCGAGTTAGATTATTTTTATTTATCATAAACAGGTAAGATACCAAAAAGATTAGTTAGAAGAGGGAACGTTGAAAATTGCCCAAAGACTTTTTAAATCATACAAACGTCCATGATCATTTATTTCAAAACTTCAAATTATTGTTGGATCAGTGTTATTTTTTAATCATAATTAATGCATGATCAGCATAAACACGACAAAGGTCTTCCAGGACATGACACGACCAATTTTGACACGTGCTAAACACCTAAACATTGGCTTCTTTTGACTAGAACAAATTTTAACCCATTGCCCAACTTGTCACCTTTATAAATAAAACATAAACCAAAACAACCTATTTGTAAGTGTAGGTTAAAATTGCCACCTTTAACACTTATTATGTATGTGTCTACTGATACTATCACTTACAGTTAAAATAGCATCACTGCCAGATTGAACAGGTACATGCAGAAAAGAATAGACACAAGGTGACACAAAATATGAGCTATCTCCTTCAAGTGCTCCAGAATATAAGGAGGGTTAGTCATCCCAATCCTAAGCATTGTGCTCCCGTCTGATGGGAGTGCTGCCACTATTGCATTTAATAAAATTGGAAGATTTACTCCAATATCACGACCTGAAATACACATAAAATATACTTATTAATAAACTTAAAACTGCAAGACCGACAAAAGACATGGCTACAACTTTCTCTACAAACCAAAGCAGTAAGCACACTGAAATTTAGCGGCTATAGATGAAGAAAAGTATTGATATAGTCATATAACATTGGTCGTGAAGTTAGTTAATCATCCACAAGTGTCATGCCTTCACATAAAAAAACACATGTTTCTCTCCTCTGTCCACACTGTATTATCTAGAGACTATACAGAAAACACTTCTTAACAAATATAATTAATTTTTAATAAAGGGATTAGGGAGGTTGTTATCATTTGGATACCCTTTGGAATAATTTTATCATTTGGCATGTTTCCTTTTAAATTGAATCTTTCAGCTTAATCCATTTAACCCGTTAGTCAGACATAAAACATAAACCAAAGGCACCACTTTATAAGTGAGGCTTCAAAGAAGAAAAAAGAAAATAAATCAATACCATACGCCCCAGTGTCTTCACTGCTCAACCAAATCTCTTTGACCCCATCATCTACAACACTTTTGACACGTCCCACCTACAGTTTTGAGAATTATTTATAACTTTCATCAGTATAGGCCATAGGGGTAGTTGGATTTTACATTTTTGAAACAGACCCTGTTTTTTATTATCTATTATTTGGAAGCCAAACAATCAGTTTTACCTAATTATCTATAATATACAATTTACCTAATCATAAATTGATTATCTAAAATATAAAATTTACTTAATTATCCTTTCTTTTGAAGGTAATTGAGAGACTTGTACTGCCATTACACAAGATGTCTTTTTTGGGTACAAAAATGTGCTTTTTGGCCAATTTAGCTATTAACTCCTCATATAATCAGATTACGTTATAAACCCTACTCAAGACATCAGGTTATTATAGTTTCAAACAACAAAAGCAAGTCAAGTATATCCTACAACCCCTTTTGATTAGTTAATATTATGTAATAACTTTCAAAATTGCATAACCAAGGCTCCAAGCAAGGATTAAAGTTAGTCAAGAGAAATACTTACAAGGCTATCGACAGTGTAGCTTCCAAGATGACCTCGAGCATGCTTAGTCTTGCAATAAGTGCAAGCCCCCAAACAACCAACATTTATTGGAAGAATTTCAACAAACTTGTTCTTCCTTACCTATAGAAATTGTCAAAATTTAATCCCACACAACATAAATGAAGTCAAAACATTATAAGGTTGTTTAAAGTTTAAACAAGTGTCATTTTGCTCTTTCCATATGTGAAATCTGCACCAATCATTGAGGTTGTTTGGATTTGCATTTTGGAAATTATTATTGGCTTATTGATATTTCAAGTCACACCAAGTAGTTTTGAAATTTTGATAAAGAGAGACTCTTCCTTCAGAGTTGATCATAATTCATAACTTCATACCAACTGCTACAAAATTGATTATAACAGTAAAAAGTACTTATCTATTAATCCCTTCTTTCATCCTAATTTGAGACGCTTTTAATCCCATTTCAAGCAACTCTCCGTTTTTTCACAGATTTGGATCAGATTATCTATTGAAACTCAGGTAATCAGTACTTGCTATAGCCCAAACATCAGTTTATCTATGGGTAAAACTGTAACTACCTAAGTGCATATTTATCCTTACTTTTATCATACTTTGACAGGCAAATAATTCCTTTATTCTCCTAAAAAATGTCAAATCCTGGCCATTTTATCTTTTAGAATTTTAAATAATCAGAATTTGCCAAACACCCATACATCTGATAATCACATCTTTAAATGACAGAAGCACATCCAAACACTATTTTCTACAGCTTGTTTAATTCTGATTATACAATATCACTTTCAAAACACGCATCCAAGCACCCATTAATATAAAAAATATACCTTAGGAAGATCAAGTGCTGGAAGAGTTTTCCGATTCAATAATCTGACCTCGTGACCTTTAAGGGTCTCCTCCACAACCTCAACAACCCGGTCAATTTGCTGAACTCCAACTATGCTCACGCCTTCAAGCTCTTTCAGATCTTTACTTCCTTGAGGTACACATCCAGCCACCACAAGTGGCTTTTTTGCACTTTTACATTTTGATATCAACGTGTCCATTGCTGATTGGCTTGGAGACTTTACTGTACAACTGTATTATAAAAATTTTAATCATTATATATAGATACATAGATAGATAGATAAAGTTTAGTCATTATCCATATGTATGTGTATACATATCATGTGAATAACGACAACATTGTTTCAACATATAATGATCAGTAGTTATAGAGAATGGTATCCACTTTACCAAGTAATATAAAAAATCTTAAGCAAGCAAAGGTCAGCGTCCATATAGTATCAGTCTAAATACAACATAACTTGCGAATCTGGGTTGGGAATTTGGGATAAAAACGTTAAAAGTCCCCCACGCATGAAAATAGACAACTACAATCAAGTAGTTATAGTTCACATTCTAAAAATCATAGAAGACATTTCGTGAACTTTTCTTTGCTGACAAGTATACGACGTTGAATTGGCCACCAGAATATACGCCCCCAAACAGTTCTAGACAACATGAATTAAAAACGCCAAGCAAACCACCAAATATGACAAGAAAATAATTCAATTTAGCTTACAAAGTTTCCTCAGATAACCTCTTTTTGTACCTCATCTTTACCATTTAACTTAAACCTTGAAAGATGAAACAACCGAAATCCATACTAGCATTACAATGGATTTCTTGGTGTTCGTAAGCAAAGGTATCATGGATCAACAAAGATTATATCTTGACTTAAAAGAAGTATCAACAGAAGTTACTTTTGGTTTTCTTTTTATAGTCTTTAATACAGTTTTCTCTACCTTCTAAGATGCAAACAGAATAAATGGATTAACAAAGATAGATACTTACGTATTTATCAGCCAAAGATCTGCTCCTTCAGCATCGTCACTGATAGCATAGCCAAATGATGAAAGTTGGCCAGCCATGTACTCACTATCACTCTGCAAACAAACAAACAAACTCAAATTGATGAAGGAAAATATTCCAAATTTACTTTACTTTATAACTATTGTATTGTCAAGTGTCAACCAGTAACTCGACACCAGAGAGAAAAAAAGTAGTCTGGTATAACATTTCAAGACTATGCATAGTTCATACTCATAAATAGATTTGAATCTTTTGATATGTCACCTGCTAACTTACTTAGTTACTTTCAGCTTTGTATGTAAGAACTTTTTTATTTTTGCCATTGTATGTAACACCTTCCTTTTTTGGTATAAAATACAGATAACATACAATGTATACTAGTAATTGAAGAGAGAAAACAGAGGAGTAGAGGACATGGAAAAGGACCTAAAAAAGTACCTAGATCAGACACCTATTTGCGAAGGCAAACAAAACAAAATGGTAGGACAAGCCAAGACACCCAGACCTATAACAAAATCTATGTCTCCTAAACCTCTAACCTCTATCCTACGTCCCCAAGAACTCCTATGACTAATCATGTCCTTATAGAGGTGTGCCAACATATCCATCTAAGCATCCTAATCTCTTCTACACGCTTTTGTCTTCATGATGGCTTGGCAATCAGTTCCATATAGCATAGTTAGGCGAAGTACAACCCTATAGAACTTCCCTTTCTATCTTGTAGGGAAATTCTTTATCACGCACAAGGTTTAAAAGTACGGAATCGTGCCTCAAGGCGTTTTCCCTTCGCCTCAAGGCGAAACGAGGCGTAAGCCCGAGACGGAATTAAAAAATAAATATAAATATTATATATCTTACAAAAAATGAAATACTAACTAATTTCATCCTCATATTCATCAAAAACACACACTAAACAGACATGGAACGCTTGAAATTGACACAAAAAGTCCAAAACAAAAAAATAAACATCAAAAACCCCTGAGGCGCACCTGAGGCGCAATTTTTGTTACCGTCTCCGCTCTATGAGGCGCACGTACAAAATAACACTCTGAGGTGCCGCCTTAGAGTGTTACAGAATCGCCTTGAGATGGGCCTCAAGGCATACGCCTCACCCGTTGTTTTAAACCATGATCACGCAAAACTTTTGTGGCAGCTCTCCAGTTGCACCAGCAGCTACATCAGTGTCAACGTCCTCGTCGCATCGCAGTAAACAAAGGAATCTAAATATTTGAAGTTGGTTGTGTGAAAGAAAAGTATCCAAAGATAGGTTTCATTTCATAAAGGACACATTTACATTAGGATAGTTATTTGGATGTGGTTCAATAGTTATTTGAGTGTCCTTCATTGACACCGCTGAAGTTACAAATAATAATAATAATAATAATAATAATAATAATAATAATAATAATAAAAAGATTAGATTAGATTAGAAAGTGAAGCAACCTGGTTATGTGAGCAGCCAAATGTCTTGAGAAAAATGGTCTGTAAGATGAAGAAGAAGAAGAAATAACAATAGGAGAGCAAAGTCAGTTAGTTAATCAATGAAGATGTGAATAATATATATATATAGAGAGAGAGAGAGAGAAATGAATTATCCATCCAAGTAAAGTAAGTAAGGAAGCAACCTGTGTGCCAGGGACATGATGATGGTTTAGAGGAGGAGGAGGAGGTTGTTGTTGTAATGTGTTGTTGTTGGGTGGTTTCTTCTTCTTCTTGTTGTTGGTATTATTTATTCCGACGGCGGCTGTAATGGGTAGCCGGAAACCAGGTGGGGCTGCGCCACCGCCGCCTACCAACAAATCCTCGATGTCTTCCATTACTTCCTCTTCACTCTGATGAGGGTTGCGTTGCTTTGATGGCGGCTCCTTCCAACTAGTCGCTTCGCCTTATTGGTTCGCTTAGCAACCCAAACATATATCACTCCATCCGTTTCATTTTAGTTGTTATGGCCCACAAACACACAAATTAAGAATCTTTGAGTCGTAAAATGACAATATTCTCAAGTTATTATTTCAAATCTGTGATTGTCTTTTGTCTTTTATGAGCAAAACTAAAAATTGTTTAGAAATCGACATTATTTGAGACAACAAAAAATAGAATAATGGACATTTAAAATGGGACGGAAGGAGTATATGTCTAAGAACATGTTAACACGTGTTTTATATCGATTACAACAACAACAACCATACACAGTAAATCCCACAAATAGAAATACTATTGGTAGGGTCTGGGGAGGATGGGATGTAGGCAAACCTTACCCCCATCCCTAGGGATAGAAAGATTGCTTCCAAGGAGACCCCAGGCTCGAAACAGGATAAACTGGATATATATAAAATAAAAACTACCAAGAACCAACAATCAAGTAAGTGGTGAAAAAATAACATGAAAGACCAGGGAACATATATAACATGATACACAACATATATGCAAGCATGATTACCAACACGAAACAAGTTCAACGGAAAAAGGACAGCCCCTAAGAATCCTTAGCCTTACTTCTGCGTCTCCACGAACTCCTATCTTGGACCATGTCCTCAGAGATGTGCAACTCTATCAAATCTTGTTCAATACGCTTATCCCAGGTCAACTTGGGTCTACCTCTACTCCTCCTACCCTCAACAGTCAGCGCTTCCACTACTCTAACTGTCGATGACGCCTGCCTCCTCCTCCTCACATGTCCAAACCATCTCAATCTCCACTCCTTTAAAAAACATAAAAATGAATATGGATTAAAAAACATAACAATGAATATGGATACTTGTGCCAACGTTGTTTCGTTAGTATTGGTTCGATTTATTATGATGTGGTTATAGCACTATCACTGTGCCAATTTTGTTTGCCACGTCGAGAAAACCATTAAAACGAATACATTACGGGTTCAGGTGTTGTTCAAGTAGTAGAGTTTAGTTTTCCCATTAAAGAACAAAAGAATCAACTATAGACTTGTTCGAATAAAACTCTTAGTGACTCGTGTTCGAATAAAACTCTTAGTGACTCGTAGATAAAAATAAGTAGGTCCTAATGTATTTTCTAACTTTATAAAACATTTTATAGTATTGCTAAAATAACGGAAAAGGGTAAACACGTCACTAGCTAAATCGCAATGTAACTTTGATGACATGTACGTGTGTGCTTTGATCACTTGCCACAACCGTAATTCGTAAAAAAATCTCATTAGCAATCACTCTGATCCTCAACAACGGTGCTGAATTCAGTTTAATTTTCATCAACAAGGTCCAATCTCTTTTTAGGGTTTTCAGTTCAAATTAGGGCTTTTTTATACTTTAAAATTAATTGGTTACACTCCATATTTCAACTATAATCACCAAGTAACTATTTATACGTAACCTTGGTGGCCTAGGTTTAAAGATGGCATCTTTGCTGAGTCTAGTGGTGGAAGTTGGAGGTTGGTTACAGGCTACCAGTGACGGTGGTGGAAGTGGTGGTTAATGGTGGCATTGTAGAATTAACACGGGAGAGGGAGGGTGTGAGAGAGAGGTATTTATATTATTTTTTAATTTAACTTTGTTTTGTTGATTGAAGGGTTTATAATCAGTGATTTTGGTGGAGAATTGAAGGGGGTGGGTCAATTTACTGATATACCCTCATGTGCAAGTCATGTGACCAAACTTAACGAAGAAAACTAATCTAGTTAAGCATAAAGGCATAACGTGTAAGATTTTGAAAGATAAAGTACAAAACCAATCAATTTTAAACTTAAAGGACAATCTTTGCAATCAAGTATAAAGCTAAATGACAAAACTTATAATTCAGTCTAAAATTAAAAATATATATTAAACTTTGTCACCGGCATAGCATTTTAATGTTTGTTAATGCATCCAGTAAATCATATCATACATTTTATTGTATAACAACAGCCTATTAACAACTAACATACAAGATGTGTAGATATAAGAACATGGATTAGAAAGAATAAAGAATAGAATGATTCATTCTTATTGATGTGTATATGATCAAATACAAGAGCCACTACATATATATAGGTTATAACATTAATACAAAGGATATGAAGAGATGGAAGTTGGAATGTGGATAGTCACCATAATAACTTATTTATAATACTCCCCCTTGACTATCCACGTGATAAAAGAAAATAATGTAGTATACGCTTGGTGATGTTGCCTCATTAAAAACCTTACCAGGAAAACCTAGTGGGACAAAACCTCAGCTAAGGGAAAAAGAGTGCAGGGCGTATTACTCTTCCTGATAATTCTGGATCATGTATGTTGCCTCATTAAAAACCGTACTAAGAAAACCCAATGGGTCAAAACTTAGTTAAGGGAAAAAAGAGTGCAACTTGTATCATACTGTAAGACCCTGCCCGATAAACGGGTAATTAAACGATAATTTACGAGGAAATAAACTTAGTTTGGAAGTTTATGAATAAAGCATTACATATTAAACGTGTTTCACAAGTTTTAGCACATACACATTACATTTCAAAACATACGTATAGTCTAGTCTAGTTAGTGTCGAACACGACAACAAAACGCCTTCCAAAAACCAAGTTTCAAAAGATTAAGTTTAAGCGTTGCGGAAGCAGTCGAGTCTGATATGTTCGGTTCTTGCTTGAGTCTTGATCATCATCCGTATCACATACATGATTTCCTGGGGGTTAAACACGGTTAAAACAACCCAAAAGTTAGTTTAAACAAGTCAATGATAAGCATGAAAAACACCCAGGAGCGTATCCATACTCCCATGGGCGTAGCCCTACTCTTACTCAAAATGGGGTTTTGGGCGTATTTGGGGCATATGGCAGCAGGATTCCTTGATTTCAGATAACTTGAAAACAGAGTGGCCGTAGCCCTACTCTCCTGGGCGTATCCCTACTCTGCTCAGAAATGGCTGCACGTTTTTATTTAGCATTTTTGCCCATTTTCCTTGCTCGAGGCTGCACTTTTCATGCAACTTCAAAACCATTTTAGGGACTTCTTAGAACTCATTTATGGGTCACCAAGCATAGTTTATAAGTGACTAAATCTCGAGTGCAATACCTTATTCGGTTTCTAACACTATTACCATAGTGATTTGAATCCTTTTCTACTTGACCCGTTAACGTTTGCATAAGTTGAAAACATGAGTTTTTATAATTCCCAAGTTCTAATTGTGATTTATACATACTTGTCAAGCCTCGACTCGACTAAGTGACTTTCCGACCAAGTCATTTTTTTTGCCGTGATAGCGATGCCTCGTGTCCATGGCCACATGTGCCACTTCTCTCGGTCTTGCTCGCGCGGCCCTTATGACTCGCGACATGATTTTGTTTATCCAGTGTTTTTCATACCCCTTGGGAGTTACAACATTATCTCGATTACATGACATCCTCATTGTTATACTCTCCTACTTATGCATATATGTATATGTTTATGAAGTCATAGTTGTGACTTTCCTTAGTTCGCGACCCTTTTTGATTCTAGACTAGCTTGAGATTATTAGCATAAAGTCTACGGATATACTCAAGCAAATAACAACAATCAACATTGGCATAATGTTTACCCACGGTTTAGGCCCTTGTCTAAATAGTGTTTTTAATCAATTGACCCGTTAGCTTAATTGGGCTATTGACAACCTTCATCTAAGGCCGTTTTCTATAATTAAGAAACTTCATGAAGCTTCTTTTGTGAGACTCCTACAACTAGTTTCCAAATATACATACAAGATATAGCTTAGCATATAAGCATACAAGGTATATAGTGAGATTTAAGCCATCGAGTGACTTACCTTATGCATGCTTCCACTTTACCCCAATCCGAGACCCCTTGGCTATCCAAAGTCTCTTGTATATGCACCTATGAGGTGAATGATCACTTAGGTTGTTAGAACCTAGTCTTTACTTGCCTACACGCATTTTTGGTCATGTTTTTACCAACATACATGTTTTCACCAAATTATCTATGCCCAAGTGAAATCGAGTTTCATTGAGGCATTTTATCAAACACTTGGTAGGCGTGATTATCCTAACTTTAATTTTAGGACTTAAGGACCTCATGGATCCATTCTTGACCAAGATTAACATTACTAGCATTCAAATAAACATCTTATTCATAGTTTATCATTGATAAGCATTAATAAAAGCTAGTATTTTATGGTTTAAAGGTGGTTCCTACCAATCCACCAAGAAACCCAATTCGTTTTATAACATGAATTTACAAAGATATAATCTTCTTATAAGGATTTTGCTTAACACACACAATTCATCACATATTATGGTTTCCTCATATTAGAGTAACCTATACAAGCCCTTAATTCACGTTTTTAGAGCAACTATATTTTTCACCCATCTCAAGTATGCACAAAATCACCAAATAAAAGTTACCTTGGTGTGTATTATGCTTGAATGATTCGCTTTAGGGCTAATGCAATCAAAAGCCCTTTAATTCCACCTTGATTTATGCTTGTTCTTGAGTTCTTTAGGGTTTGGTGTGTGTGTTTAGATCGTGAGTTTTGAGAGAAAGGGAATGAATTCCCTGCATTATTCTTTGCCATATAACCCAACTTTAAGGTTTTGGCAGGTTTAGCCCCTCCACTTCTGGATTTTGGTTAACTTTTGCTAACCCGCTTAGTTTTGTAAAGCCTTTTGTATTGTTAGTCACCTATCCTGACTAACGAGGTTAATTCCCAACTATTGTTTATCCGAGATTATTTAGTATTGTAGATTGAGATTTAAGCCGGTTATTACCCTTATTAGCGTAAACGCTAATTATCAAATTTTGGGGTGTTACAACTCTACCCCCCTTAAAAAGGGTTTCGTCCTCGAAACCGAATATTCATATATATATATATATATATATATATATATATATATATGAATTCCCATGGGTCACGCCTCATGGTTAACCTTGAGTTTTATCCCTACATGATGAGGGTTATCTTAATGGAATTTGATTTTGTCTCTAGACTTTTGTATAAACATTCATTTATCCTTACCGGGAATTATTCTAGATTAGGCACCCGCAGGTTTCATTGTTTGCCTATGAGTAATCGATTTGACTCCCTTGCGTGTTTGGAACCCTTAAGTCTCCAAGGGCTTAGAGTATTCATTCGATTATTTACTCTATTTAGAATCATTTCTATGCACTGAGGCATACATTGGGTTTGGCTATCATGACGGCTTCCCGAAAGTTGTCACCTATATTCAACATGGTTTTAGTTTCAGTTTGATTTCGGCTCAAAGGCCTCTTTTAATGCCATGGTTTTACTGAAAAGTATCGAGTCCTTTCCATGCCTCACGTTTTCCTTGACCTAGACACTGCGTGTCCTTTCTGATAGTGTTTTCACCTACCTCTAGGCTTAGTTATATTTAGGTATTCTTCTGGGTCCCAGTCGTGGTGACTACACTTGACCCATTTGAACCTTCTAATGATAGCTTAGCTATCACTAGACTATTAATGGTTCAACATTCATTCTGTTACTATCCAATTGCCAATTCTGTGAATAGTTAATTCATCCCGGTTTTCAGTTACAAATAGACTTAGTTTCATATGTCACATGCTTTAGTTAGTCATCCAATCTCAGGACTGCGACTTATGATGTGTTTCTACACACCGTCTATCAAACTTCTGAGTTAAGATTTGTTGGACATTATAAAAGTCCAACTTTCGTTTAACAGGCTGTAATAGCCCAAGGTAACTCGTATCGTATATTGTCCGCTTTGCCCGCCCAGTCGTATTAGACTGTGACCAAGCTCAGGGTTTTGCATTGGTCTCACCCCCAAAGGACTGGCCAAAACGCGTACGACAGAGAAGGTATCCCACCCATTATAAGGAAGTGTTTGTTTCCCTTTCCCAACCGATGTGGGATCTTGCAACGTGCATATGTCCTAGTTCAGTGCTAGGCTAGTATTTCGCATTACTCATTTAGAGTTAGAATATTCCATGGAATCCTCCATATAATACCTTAAATAGCACTTCGCCTATCTCATGCATTCTTAACTCACATTGGTGTTATCTAATCCGAATTTTAGTATGTGAGTTTCACTCTTAGTCGAAATAAATTCTAGGCGACTGATCACCTATTATCTTTTGCCCCAATGCTTCGGGCTTTTAGGATTTTTATCCTATCAAAATAATTAGCATAGGGTTCGTGACCCTTTCTTATCTAGCCTTTCAAATTTATATTTCGAGCTCTTGCAAGCATTTTATTTGAGATTTAACCCGAGTCTTCCGACTCTTTTAGTTATCTAGGTATTATTTCGTATATAACACCCCGTCTTCACGTCCCCTTCCGGATTATGTTTTTATTTAATTCCTCGGAACACTTTGAATCCAAGGCAATTTCTTTATTGGTCTAGCCTTGTAAGGCCCGTTACTGAACTATGACCCGTTTCTGCTTATTTGTGTCCTTTAGGATTTATTGACCATTAGATCGATTCAGTGTTTCATTAAAAAGGGTTCTTACTCGTCTTTGCTTCATGGTGTTATATTACCATGTTTATTCACACAAGTCTACTTACTTATGTCTTCTTTAGTTAGGATTTGTATGCATAGTGGTCTAGCAGACCGCGTTTGGTTTAAGGCATTGCCTTCATTTATTCGATTCTAAGCCATCTATATATTTTAGACCTCTGATTGTTCGTTCACCCATCATGTGCTAATGCCCATGAGGTTAATTCCGCTCTCTTTGCTTTAACGTGCCTCGATTAGGTCACATTATTTATCATTGTTCTTTTATGATTGCAGCTAGAAGCTGTGATCGTTTTCTTGGTGAGGGTCCACCTACGACTTCTGGGGTCTCCTACGAGCCCCTTTTTGTTT
The DNA here is from genome assembly GCA_030844895.1 of Ambrosia x helenae. Lineage (NCBI taxonomy): Eukaryota > Viridiplantae > Streptophyta > Magnoliopsida > Asterales > Asteraceae > Ambrosia > Ambrosia x helenae. The sequence goes on from JAUTDX010000772.1 coordinate 13,809, forward strand.
AGCATTTGCTTCGTCTCTTTATTTATTTAATATATCGTCTTGTGGTTTACATCCGTGTTCTTAGTTCAGAGGTGTGAATCATAGTTCACACTTGCCTCGTAGGCTTTTACTTTCGTTTGTTTTCCTGTTTAGTGTGACGCGTAGTTCACATTCGCCCGTAGGCTTTCACGAATTCATTATGATTTGGTGTGACGCATGGTTCACATTTGCCCGTAGGCTTTCATGGATTCTGTTACAGTCTTCGTTTTGAATTTGTCATGGCTATCCTATGATAAGCCAATATTGTTTTTCATACTCTTTACTCGTCCGACCGAACCAAGGTTCTAGTTGGTGTCTGATTCAACTTTCGAATAGAATTTGAGTCTAGGTTTAACGAAACTTTCGAATTAGGTTCAAGTTTACTTATAGTTCAACCTTTAAACAAGGTTCGAATCTTACCCTTGTTGTACCTCGTTAAGTGGTTCACGTTGCTATACGAATTAACCTCTCGAGTTTGATTCAGATTTATTTAGTGTTTACCCTTAGATAGGGTTCAGATTTGTCTATGATTTAATCCTTGATTAAGGTTCAATTCCATTAAGGAATTCACCTTCGGTTATGGTTCGAATGCATTTATGACTTAACCTTGGGTTAAGGTTCAAGTCTATTTATGGGTTAACTCTTGATTACGATTTGAATGTGTTTACGACTTAACCTTTAATTAAGGTTCAAGTCCTTTTTACGGATTAATCTTTATTGAGGTCCGAATGTGATTATGACTCAACCTTTGATTAAGCTAGGTTCAAGTCTGCTTACGAATTTAACCTTATATAAAGGTTCAAGTTTTATTATGACTTAACCTTGTTTAAAGTTCAAGTCTAGTTGCGGATTTAACCTCTTATAAAGGTTCGAGTTTTATTATGACTTAACCTTTGATTAAGGTTCTAGCCTATTTCCAAACTGAATCTGTATATGACTCAACCTTGATTAAGGTTCAAGTCTATTTCTGAACTGAATTTGTTTATGACTCAACCTTGATTAAGGTTCAAGTATATTTCCGAACTGAATCTATTTATGACTCAACCTTGATTAAGGTTCAAGTCTATTTACTAATCCGTGTAAATGTTGTGGTAATACATTTGGCTATATGGCCCCGCGGGTCGTTTATGCATCAGTTTTACATACCCGGTCTACCGGACCTTTATTGGTTCGACATTACTCCCACGTTCTATGACCCCGCGAGTCATATAGTCGGAAGTTTCACATGCCCATTTCCCCCGACCTAGTCCTTGCTACATGGGACGTATGCATAAAGAACACAAGAAGCCCACCGTATCATGTGTTTAACACTTACCTGGCCAGGGTAAGCAATTCGCACATGACACTAGTGATCTCGTCGCGTTCATCACGATACTTCCCAAATAGACAATTCTCAGTCGCCTGTTTGATTTAATGAAATCTTTTTTGTTAATTTGCTTTAGTATGTTGATTTCGTTTTTTTTTATCGGATTGCATTGTTTTGCAAATGCAATCATGTTTTCCACTTTCCGTTTTGGCTGGGCCTAGGCCCACCATCACCGTTTAATTGGTGTGTTTCCAAGTTTTGAATTGTTTAAAGCACTTTTCTCATGATTTATTCCTTATTGATTTCATGTTCATACATGATACATAACATTTCGACTAGATTAAGATAACTTTGGAAATGAATTCCTTACCGGATTGATGATCAGCTTGAACCGAACGCTTAACTCGTTTAACCTTGGGCTCTGAATACCACTAGTAAGACCCTGCCCAATAAACGGTAATTAAACGATAATTTGCAAGGAAATAAACTTAGTTTGGAAGTTTATGAATAAAGCATTACATATTAAACGTGTTTCACAAGTTTTTAGCACATACGCATTACATTTCAAAACATACGTATAGTCTAGTCTAGTTAGTGAACACGACAACAAAACGCCTTCCAAAAACCAAGTTTCAAAAGATTAAGTTTAAGCATTGCGGAAGCAGTCGAGTCTGATACGTTCGGTTCTTGCTCGAGTCTTGATCATCATCCGTATCACATACATGATTTCCTGGGGGTTAAACATGGTTAAAACAACACAAAAGTTAGTTTGAACATGTCAATGATAACCATGAAAAACACCCAGGAGCGTATCCATTCTCCCATGGGCGTAGCCCTACTCTTACTCAAAATGGGGTTTTGGGCGTATTTGGGGCGTATGGCAGCAGGATTCCATGATTTCAGATAACTTGACAACAGAGTGGCCGTAGCCCTACTCTCCTGGGCGTATCCCTACTCTGCTCAGAAATGGCTGCACGTTTTTATTTAGCATTTTTGCCTATTTTCCTTGCTCGAGGCTGCACTTTTCATGCAACTTCAAAACCATTTTAGGGACTTCTTAGAACTCATTTATAGGTCACCAAGCATAGTTTATAGGTGACTAAATCTCGAGTGCAATACCTTATTCGGTTTCTAACACTATTACCATAGTGATTTGAATCCTTTTCTACTTGACCCGTTAACGTTTGCATAAGTTGAAAACATGAGTTTTTATAATTCCCAAGTTCTAATTGTGATTTATACATACTTGTCAAGCCTCGACTCGACTAAGTGACTTTCCGACCAAGTCATTTTTTTGCCGTGATAGCGATGCCTCGTGTCCATGGCCACATGTGCCACTTCTCTCGGTCTTGCTCGCGCGGCCCTTATGACTCGCGACATGATTTTGTTTATCCAATGTTTTTCATACCCCCTGGGAATTACAACATTATCTCGATTACATGACATCCTCATTGTTATACTCTCCTACTTATGCATATATGTATATGTTTATGAAGTCATAGTTGTGACTTTCCTTAGCTCGCGACCCTTTTTGATTCTAGACTAGCTTGAGATTATTAGCATAAAGTCTACGGATATACTCAAGCAAATAACAACAATCAACATCGGCATAATGTTTACCCGCGGTTTAGGCCCTTGTCTAAGTAGTGTTTTTAATCAATTGACCCGGTAGCTTAATTGGGCTATTGACAACCTTCATCTAAGGCCGTTTTCTACAATTAAGAAACTTCGTTAAGCTTCTTTTGTGAGACTCCTACAACTAGTTTCCAAATATACATACAAGATATAGCTTAGCATATAAGCATACAAGGTATATAGTGAGATTTAAGCCATCGAGTGACTTACCTTATGCATGCTTCCACTTTACCCCAATCCGAGACTCCTTGGCTATCCAAAGTCTCTTGTATATGCACCTATGAGGTGAATGATCACTAAGGTTGTTAGAACCTAGTCTTTACTTGTCTACACGCATTTTTGGTCATGTTTTACCAACATACATGTTTTCACCAAATTATCTATGCCCAAGTGAAATCGAGTTTCATTGAGGCATTTTATCAAACACTTGGTAGGCGTGATTTTCCTAACTTTAATTTTAGGACTTAAGGACCTCATGGATCCATTATTGACCAAGATTAACATTACTAGCATTCAAATAAACATCTTATTCATAGTTTATCATTGATAAGCATTAATAAAAGCTAGTATTTTATGGTTTAAAGGTGGTTCCTACCAATCCGCCAAGAAACCCAATTCATTTTATAACATGAATTTACAAAGATATAATCTTCTTATAAGGATTTTGCTTAACACACACAATTCATCACATATTATGGTTTCCTTATATTAGAGTAACCTTTACAAGCCCTTAATTCACGTTTTTAGAGCAACTATATTTTCACCCATCTCAAGTATGCACAAAATCACCAAATAAAAGTTACCTTGGTGTGTATTATGCTTGAATGATTCGCTTTAGGGCTAATGCAATCAAAAGCCCTTTGATTCCACCTTGATTTATGCTTGTTCTTGAGTTCTTTAGGGTTTGGTGTGTGTGTGTGTGTTTAGATCGTGAGTTTTGAGAGAAAGGGAATGAATTCCCTGCATTATTCTTTGCCATATAACCCAACTTTAAGGTTTTGGCAGGTTTAGCCCCTCCACTTCTAGATTTTGGTTAACTTTTGCTAACCCGCTTAGTTTTATAAAGCCTTTTGTATTGTTAGTCACCTATCCTGACTAACGAGGTTAATTCCCAACTATTGTTTATCCGAGATTATTTAGTATTGTAGATTGGGATTTAAGCCGGTTATTACCCTTATTAGCGTAAACGCTAATTATCAAATTTTGGGGTGTTACTTATACTCCTCCTCATTTGAATATGTAGTCTTTTGGAAACATGTGTCAATCTTCCTTGAAAATTGCTTAAATCTTTTGTAGCCAATGAAATGTTGCTCGATCCCTTGAAATACAACCCTTTATGTTTAGCAATGTTGTATGATCTTCATATGAGATTTCCTGGTAGCTCCTCTCGAAAATAAATATCATATGATCCACTATTGTTGTGTTACATTCCCAACATCTACAAGACTAACCAAACTTGTTTCCATTGGTTAGAAAAATAAAATCAAACATCATTCATAATATTTGTTTTAACTCATTCCAATGTCTGCTTGCTTGTCATAGGCTATATCGTGGCGATAAGTTCAAGTGAAAGATATTATAATCATGCATAACTAGCAAGACATATACTAATGTACATATATATATATATATATATATATATATATATTTAACTATTGTACTTCCAGAGTGAAAATCTCTACTTTGGTAGGATATGAAATGAATAATTTTCCATATCAAGTAATTGGACAACCTTTAATGCACTTTAAGTATTAGATATGTCCATTGTAAAATGTCCTACCATCTTTTTAAGATATATTTTGATGGATTGGTAAACATATCATTACACATATACTCGAGTTGTAAGTCAAGAAACAAGTGCACTATATCAAGGACTTTCAAAAAAAAATCCTCTTTTTAAAAGTTCTACAGAGTCTCTCGATAATGCTCAGACGTCATCTCTGTAAACTGCGACTGAACTTTTAAGAGAGAACTTTTGATAAAAGCTGGATAATACTATCAAACTTATGTTGCTCTTTATCTGGATATCTCATGAGTTTTACAACACTCAAACCCCTTATTTTAGTCCATACATATTTTGTTACCTTTAGTCCTTTACATAATACTTCTTAAGGTATTGATATCAATGTTGCAGGCATCATCAATCCATCAAGGACTTTTCCATTTTGACCAATTACGTAAGTGCATTCACTCTTCAATTGGAAAAAACAATAACATCTATTTCTCCAATATATATTGTTCCCTTCTTATACATTGAAGTATCATAATCACTAGGTTCAGATTATTACTTGTGGTGTATTGATGCATAATAATTACATCCTATGATGTTTCATATTACCTTTTAAGCACTCGGTTGCTTTAGGATACTCATGAGGAGTTTCACTTATATTCAATTCAATCATATAAAACATAAAGTATTCATAATTGAATCTGTTTATTCTAATCATAATGTTCTCGAGAACTTACGTTACAAGATTTTAACACATTAAATCCTTCATCAGGTATTTTTCATGTAAACTTTCTGTGTCAAGTGAATCATGATATTTACTAGACGCATTTCAATTCTCTCTTTGCATTACCAGACTAATAACATAATGAAAAATCATTGTATCCAACACTTGAGAATGTGTTGCCTAATAATCAATTATGGGTCTTTGCGAAATTCTTGTGCCCCCAATTTTACCTTATATCATTTTCTTTTCAAATGTTGATTCGCAAAAAGACCTTTTCGTATCTATATGTTTTACAACTTTTGTTGTATGGACTATGTTAAACGTGTAGGACCGATACTATATCACCAATCGCACCTGATTATCCCCACAAGACGTCAAACCGAATATATAAAATGATAAATAATATATGTGTAAAACCAAGAATCTTACTTTATTGATTGATAAAACAAGTCGGCACAGATTCTTCATACATACACACATACATACGTTGTTGAATGGGATGCCGACCTGAGGTGAGCTCAACCTCAGGCCAACCTGGACTAGACCACACAGAGTAGTCTTCTCCTAGAGACTGTTGCAACTCTCTCTTAGAAACCCTAAACCCTTACACAAATATATATAGACTAACTAATTAACTAAACTTGGGCTGGGCCTCAGGCATGTCGCCTGGGCTACCACAATTGCCCCTATTCTAGTTCTATTAGACTAAGCCCATACGAGTTGCATAGCCACGGTCACAAATGCACCAACAAACTCCCGCTTGACCGTTGCTATCAACTCTGACAAACACTGATAATCATCAGTCACAAAGCATGCACTAACAAACTCCCCCTTGACTGATGATTTCACTTCTTCTCTGATAAGACTTGATCTTCATTTCCCAATCAGCTGTGTCTGACTCTGTTTGATATCTTCACAAATCCACCGAATACCCGAAACCTTTCACATCTAATTTCCCCTTCAATGTAAGTCTATCCAAATTACTTTTATATCCACCATAATCTGCATCTTTCCTCCCATGAAGAATTTACGCCTGATTTATAAAGGACCCAAGTAACCGGCATATGATAAGGTTCAATCTTCAACTAATCAGTAACGAACATCCAGCTTCATTGCAAAAATACTTCAACAAAATCTCGCATATCTAATTTTTCAGAGAACAATGCTCTAATAATTTTGCCAAAGAAATAATTATCTCCCCTTTTTTCTCTGCAAAATATTACCGCATTCACGTGTATATTTTTTGTTTCCCCCATTCACAACCCAAAACTCTCAGCCCACGTTCAAACAATCCATGATCCATACAAACACAAGCGGCCCAATCATCAATAGGAGTTTTTAGGCCGGGTAATAAGCCTAATTCATTTGCAAAGTTGCATACCAACCCACAAACACCCATTAGATGACCAGCCCAAAAGCAACAATCCAAAATCAGGCACGCGTCCAAGTCTGAAATTAGGCCCAAAATCAGCCCAAGACCGAAATAAAAGGCGGCCCAAATACTATGTGAGTCCAAGTGTCCAACTAAAAAATAAAAATATAAGGCACCTTATTTTGTTTTCTTGGTGCCCAAGGGATTTCGAACTCCAATAATGGACCAGATGCATCCCCTCACAATTAATGCATTCAATTCCACCACCTTTCCAAACAAAATCTTATCAAAATATTGCAAAACATCCGTAGCTTTTCAAACTAATTCAAAATGCCATAACTATATTTCCAAAAGTTGTTGCATAATCTTAGGAAACAAATCTTGAGTTTTAAACCTCCATAATTATTTCCGGAGCAAAAACAAAACCCGATCAGAAACTTGAATCCATAGGCGATCAAAATATTCAATCCAATCTAAACAATCTTGAATTATCAAACCATACGAGATCCTCAAGAACAGACATGCAGAACATATGAATACCATATTTTAATTTACATCTCCATTCATATATCAACATAAACAAACTGATTTCGGCCATAACATATGGATCGAGCTTCAATCAAATTCAAACAAAGATCACAGAAACTATGAAGCTCAATCTTGTTCATAAACATCCGAATCATTCATACCCCAGACAAACTCGAACCCGAACGCATGAACATCAAACTCAAACATATCCCGAACATTGATCAAACCAAATTAATTATTTTTATATATACAAACTAACGTGCTACGAACCACAAATACCACTCGGTATCACGTCTTCTATGAGTTTTAGCGGAAATAAAACCCAAAATCAAGAGCAATCGTGAATCGAGAGGCGGTTAGACCTTCCGATTCGTAACCATGCTCTGATACCACTGTTAAAACGTGTAGGACCGATACTATATCACCAATCGCTCCAGATTATCCCCACATGATGTCAAACCGAATATATAAAATGATAAATAATAAATGTGTAAAACCAAGAATCTTACTTTATTAATTGATAAAACAAGTCGGAACAGATTCTTCATACATACACACATACATACGTTGTTGAATGGGATGCCGGCCTGAGGTGAGCTCAACCTCAGGCCAACCTGGACTAGACCACACACAGTAGTCTTCTCCTAGAGATTGTTGCAACTCTCTCTTAGAAACCCTAAACCCTTACACAAATATATATAGACTAACTAATTAACTAAACTTGGGCTGGGCCTCAGGCATGTCGCCTGGGCTACCACAATTGCCCCTATTCTAGTTCTATTAGACTAAGCCCATACGAGTTGCATAGCCACGGTCACAAATGCACCAACAAACTCCCCCTTGACCGTTGCTATCAACTCTGACAAACACTGATAATCATCAGTCACAAAACATGCACTAACAAACTCCCCCTTGACTGATGATTTCAGTTCTTCTCTGATAAGACTTGATCTTCATCTCCCAATCAGCTATGTCTGACTCTGTTTGATATCTTCACAAATCCACCGAATACCCGAAACCTTTCACATCTAATCTCCCCTTCAATGTAAGTCTATCCAAATTACTTTTATATCCACCATAATCTGCATCTTTCCTCCCATGAAGAATTTACGCCTGATTTATAAAGGACCCAAGTAACCGGCATATGATAAGGTTCAATCTTCAACTAATCAGTAACGAACATCCAGCTTCATTGCAAAAATACTTCAACAAAATCTCGCATATCTAATTTTTCAGAGAACAATGCTCTAATAATTTTGCCAAAGAAATAATTATCTCCCCTTTTTTCTCTGCAAAATATTACCGCATTCACGTGTATATTTTTTGTTTCCCCCATTCACAACCCAAAACTCTCAGCCCACGTTCAAACAATCCATGATCCATACAAATACAAGCGGCCCAATCATCAATAGGAGTTTTTAGGCCGGGTAATAAGCCTAATTCATTTGCAAAGTTGCATACCAACCCACAAACACCCATTAGATGACCAGCCCAAAAGCAACAATCCAAAATCAGGCACACGTCAAAGTCTGAAATTAGGCCCAAAATCAGCCCAAGACCGAAATAAAAGGCGGCCCAAATACTATGTGAGTCCAAGTGTCCAACTAAAAAATAAAAATATAAGGCACCTTATTTTGTTTTCTTGGTGCCCAAGGGATTTCGAACTCCAATAATGGACCAGATGCATCCCCTCACAATTAATGCATTCAATTCCACCACCTTTCCAAACAAAATCTTATCAAAATATTGCAAAACATCCGTAGCTTTTCAAACTAATTCAAAATGCCATAACTATATTTCCAAAAGTTGTTGCATAATCTTAGGAAACAAATCTTGAGTTTTAAACCTCCATAATTATTTCCGGAGCAAAAACAAAACCCGATCAGAAACTTGAATCCATAGGCGATCAAAATATTCAATCCAATCTAAACAATCTTGAATTATCAAACCATACGAGATCCTCAAGAACAGACATGCAGAACATATGAATACCATATTTTAATTTACATCTCCATTCATATATCAACATAAACAAACTGATTTCGGCCATAACATATGGATCGAGCTTCAATCAAATTCAAACAAAGATCACAGAAACTATGAAGCTCAATCTTGTTCATAAACATCCGAATCATTCATACCCCAGACAAACTCGAACCCGAACGCATGAACATGAAACTCAAACATATCCCGAACATTGATCAAACCAAATTAATTTTTTTTATATATACAAACTAACGTGCTACGAACCACAAATACCACTCGGTATCACGTCTTCTATGAGTTTTAGCGGAAATAAAACCCAAAATCAAGAGCAATCGTGAATCGAGAGGCGGTTAGACCTTCCGATTCGTAACCATGCTCTGATACCACTGTTAAAACGTGTAGGACCGATACTATATCACCAATCGCTCCAGATTATCCCCACATGATGTCAAACCGAATATATAAAGTGATAAATAATATATGTGTAAAACCAAGAATCTTACTTTATTGATTGATAAAACAAGTCGGAACAGATTCTTCATACATACACACATACATACGTTGTTGAATGGGATGCCGGCCTGAGGTGAGCTCAACCTCAGGCCAACCTGGACTAGACCACACACAGTAGTCTTCTCCTAGAGATTGTTGCAACTCTCTCTTAGAAACCCTAAACCCTTACACAAATATATATAGACTAACTAATTAACTAAACTTGGGTTGGGCCTCAGGCATGTCGCCTGGGCTACCACAATTGCCCCTATTATAGTTCTATTAGACTAAGCCCATACGAGTTGCATAGCCACGGTCACAAATGCACCAACAGACTACTGGTCCAAAACTTTCATTTTCAATAGAGAATTCAACTCTGTCGTATTTGTGTCTTCCATTTTGGCCAATCATCTCTTTGTTTTCATTTATAGGCAAACCTTAAATCTTGATCCTCATATCAAGCTCTACATTACATACAAATTTATAACGATGTCGATTTTTATTTCAATTCCATACATTTCGTAGACATGATACTATATAATGAGATCTCTTTATTTTCAGGTACCTGAGGTTCTTCTGGATCCATCATGTCTAATGTCTCTTCAGGAGACCTTTTTTGCTATAACCTCGACTTGACCATCTTTATTACTTGTTCCAATTTCTCGAGAATTTTTGTTCTTTGGAATCGACTAGTCTACCACGCTTCAGGTGTGCAGTAGGCTTGTTGCCAATATATGATTGTCCTTCCCGGACACTCATCTTAAATGGAGCATTAGCAGTTGGTATATGTGACTTGATTAGCTATTCATCATATTAGGTCAGTTAATGCGTCTGGTAATTAATTCGCTAATCTCTGTGAATGAATTATCCTTTGAACTTCTGGTACGGTACCGATCCCGTCCCGAGCTCATCCCTATTACCACGTATTGGTTTGATGTGAATAAATGTTACTGCATGTAAAATCACATTTAATCAAATATAAACATCAACTTTTGCTCTCATGATCATTGGCGTTGCAATCAATAGTAGACGTTTAGTGATCATCTCAATGAAAGCAATATGTGTATGAACATAAGCTACCAGTATTTTAATATTTAGGAATTGAATTCACCAAATATTCCATTTTGGAAGAATGTGCTTAATATCTTATTAGCTATGCCATATATCACACAAACTTCAGGTTGCGCACTTGATAACGATTTAGACGATGCATCGATTTTAAATACTAAATGGTATCATGTTAGGATATATGTGTCCTTTAATCAATTCCAAAATATATAGTGATACTCACCTTACTTTATATGGCAATTATATAATTCCGCTTAAGAGAAAACATTACATGTTATATATCAAATTGAAGAATCTTTAAGTTCTTCATTATGTTCACATCATCATTGACTCGGTGTGTCTTACTGGTCATGCCAACTAATTAAATAACTATGATCCATAAACTAAACTTCTAGTTTATGATCGAATATGTATTACTTGCACATATGTAATACAAAACATAAGATATGAAAGAATGTATTGTAACTTCAATGTTCAAACCATCATGTTATATAATCACTCCTTTTATTTGCCACATGTGATGGTCAATCTCATTAGTAACATGATCATTATTGCAATTTTGATGATCGATCTCATTATTAACTTGGCTATCATTATAATTTCCTCATTCAATATTAACATGGTTGATCTTATTATGAACATGATGATCATTACAACTTCCTCATTTACTATGATCATAACCTCTATAATGGTCATTCTGTAATCATCATATTATTAATAAAGTTGATCTCATTAACATGCGTATCATAACAATTTTCACAATTACTATAATCACGAACTTAATTTACACCGATCATTATAGCATCGCATTCACTTCAGGGAATAGATTATAACCACAAAACTTTCATAGTGGAATCATTACAACTTCCTTAGTTATGTACATGATCTTAACCTTTACACCGATCATTTTTTATCACATTCACTTCAGGGAGTGGATGAGAACTACACCACTTTCATGGTGGTCATTTCAAACCTTATATATTCTTTAATAATCTTGCTAGTTTAAGAGCATATTTGAGGTTTGACAAACAAAATTTATAATATCCGATATTCCTTTATAAATAAACTTCTCTTCATGTAACATCAACTAAGAAGTATATATACGTCCGAGTCATATAATGTTACCTTTTTAATATCTTACGACCTTTTGTAACATGATAAAAAGATACAGTGAACATGACACTTTGATATCAAATCTAAGCAAATTTCTACTCTTTGATGATGGTGATAATAAACCATATTTTGGTTTAAAATTGTTCTATTTGGTACTATTAATATAAAGAGATGATAGCATATGAACTACAATGAAGCCAAACTAATACAATATTAACATGTTATCAAGTATAATAAAAACTCTATCAGATAGAATATTCTTTTCATCAAGAATAAGCAAATATATATACTTTATGTATAATGAGTGGCATGTATATCTCCTATACATATATTTATCACCTACTTAAACAAATATATCTTTCAAATTCTCAACATATGATCATTTTCTTTATAATAAAATTTGTAGTTCCATAAAGGTCAAAACTCATGCACGATGAAAGGCAACATGAAATCATGCATCTTGAATCATAAGTTACACGCATGCATGCATGCCTATGGATATTCATACTTGAATCTTTACTCTACTTTTACACAAATCTTGTCGACATTGATGAAATCAAATCCTTACCATGAAATCATGCATCTTGAATCATAAGTTACACGCATACATGCATGCCTATGAAAATTCATACTTGAACCTTAACTCTACTTTTACACAAATCTTGTCGATATTGATGAAATCAAATCCCTACCGATAGTAGACCCAAAATTCAAATCTTCAATTAAACCAAAAGATACATGATTTTTTGAGTTGTAAACCAAACGCTTTGAACTTTAGAATCAAAAGGATGTGAAAGCTATAAAAAATCAAGTAAAAGCAAAAGTGCAAAACTGAAGACATTACTTTCAAATAAGTCTTTCCTTATAATAACAAATATCCCAGTCAATTTCCGCACATAAAGATATCGAGCGGTGTCTATTTAAATTTGCAAAACTATCTTTTGTCACCTAAACATTTCATATAACGATATAAACACATATATTGTTCCAGATTCGGTAACATAAATCATGTTCTTAATATTAGTTTATAGAGAACTCAATAATAGCACTAAATATAACATCATAACAATCACTCTATTGGCATTGTAGTCATCGGAATATCATATATTACATTTTCAGAAAATTCCTAGAGAAAGAGTCTTCTAATTCATGTTTTCACACACATGTTTTGGATCATACTATACAAAAAAAAAAAAAAAAAAAAAAAACTGCATAAAAGTAATATAAGTTGATCATTTGGAAGCTTAAGATTCATATCATGAACCACACAAACATTCATATATTCCAATCTTAAACAATATATGTCTAGATATACACGTATAATATCGTCCACATATATCATGTTAAACAAAAAGAAATATAATAAATCAATTTAAGCTATAAATATATTTAGTAGTTGCAAAAATAGTATTCGATAATAAATTCAACTATATTGTCTTTGTATGAATAACTATTAACATATATTCAAGAGAATTAAAAAAATTATTTATTTTCACTGGTAACCTTTATTATTCTACCATTTATGAAAGAAGAAAAACTCACATTAAACTATCCAAGAAAACCATATTAATCCAAACAATTATTTAAAACCATTAACATATTGTATCTATAATATAATATATAATATAATATAATATATAATATACATTATAAAGGAGGAGTGATGTACAAGATGGTCATTTTCATTTCCGTGCAACTTAAGAAGCAACATTTACAACATATATATATATATATATATACATTATAAAGGAGGACTGATGTACAAGATGGTCATTTTCATTTCCGTGCAACTTAAGAAGAAACATGTACAACATATTTAAGCAAGAAATTTAAGGGTATTATGGGCATAAATGTGACAATTAAGACACTTAGTAGGGTATTATAGACATTTAACCCACCTACTCCTTTGTAATATCAAAACAAATTTACAGTTTTAACCTTCATTCCCATTGCTGCCTTTATGTCCAGACTAACCGACTCCCACTTCAATTCTCCCATTCAATTTCTTTGATTGCAGACATTAGTTTTAGTCTCTCTTCTGCTTCCACCATAAATTGTCTGAGAAACACAAACAAAGCATGGATTCTTTACCCATTCTTTTGGATGCTCTGCCTGCTACAAGAGACGGTGATGTTCAAGAAGCCAAAGCTTTGTTGGAATATAACCCTAGACTTGCTAGATATTCCACTTTTGGTATTCATCCATATTTGCCTCAAAACGTGAGTGATTTACACCCGAAATTGAATAATCGGAGTAGATAAGCCCTACGTTTATATCGAGTTGTGAGGCAACACACTCAGGTTGGTTATTGACTTGCTTTTTGATTTTCTTCTATTTAAAGTTTAATCGATTAATTAACAGTTCATGGCTCACTTTGTTGATTTTTTATTTTGATCAGTGTGTTCAGACAGTTCAGTTATTAGTGGTACGTTTTTGCTTTTTTTTCGTTTCCAGTTTGTTCAGTTTTTTATTTGTTGTCAACTTATTGTGGGTTCATGATCAATTGGTTTGTTTTTGCCATGTTTTGTTTAGTTCGTGATTTTCTTAGGTGAAAACAGGGATGATGATGACAGATAAGATCTTTGCTCGAGCTGCTGAAATAACCCAATTGAACCTTGGTGAGAATGTTTGGGTCAATGTTGAAATATTGATGCATAGGTATTCAAATTTGGTTTGTTTAGTTTGTTAATTTTGCCATGTTTTGATTTGCGTACCATCGATATTTGTGATTTATGGTGACAAGGGCTTTGTAATGGCAGAAGCGATGTGATGATAAAGGTTTGGTGACGCACATACGTCAATTGAAGGTGTACAGATCTTGTTATAGTCGCGGCCGCTGTAACAGTTGTAGTCGGTGGTGGTGGGCGCAGCAGCAGCAGCAACAACAACAGTAGCAGGATTTATGGTTTAGTTTCTAATTGTGTATATATAAATACTTATATTATATATAAATACTCAGTCCAAAGGCGTATCATCTACATCATGAAGTGTTGAACTTCATGCTCATTGTTATATCTGCTCAGCTTCTTTTTGGTCCATCACTTAAACCAAATGATGCCACCCTTTCACTGATGCAACTATGAGTCAGGTAACCACCAAGTCCTAACAATGTGAGTCTATATTTTGTTATTAAAATAATTTTCTAATAACAAACTATAACTAAACGAGAGTTGGTTCGTTACAAGACTTTGCCTCTAAACTCTGGATTATGATTTTAAATTGTGGTCCAAACAGGTGGCAATTGATAAATAGTACCTATAATCATGGATTCTTGTTTATTAATGATCGCATAATTGAAATATATAATATTCCCATTGATATATGTGAACATTTGATGCCAAATTAATATGATAATGATATTGCTTTGTAATTGTTATGCAGGGAATTCATAAATGAATTACCATCTGTCAGAAAATAACGACCGTTGCGGATTCAGATATTTTAGACATATCAGGTACGCCTTCCTGCTAAATAGGGTTTCATAATTCTAAGATAATTTGATAAAGTGGAAAGAATGCAACACGTGTCTAAATAGGGTTATGGGTCAAAAAAATGTACCCAAATTGACCCATACATAAGTAAATGGCTTATGGGTCAAATTTCCATACATGTTCATTTGTCATCCATTTAGTTTCCTTGAAAATGGATGCCAAAAACACTTTGCTACATGGCCAGCTACTGTTAGTAAGTAATGATTGGTATAAGTCTTTTGAGTACCATTTTAATTTTAATCTATCTTAGAATGAATGCTAGAACGGAAAATGTTAGCTTATGGTTCAGGGTTGTCTCTGCTACTCATTATGGACGTAGTCCGGGTAATTTTCTTCCGTATAAATCCTCTGCCTCTGCAATCTGGCGAACCATCATGAAAGTTGGAGCTGATCTTGCCACAATGAATGTCAATCTTAAGCACTTGATTAAAGGCTCAGTTGGTTGCGGTAGTAGTATCCGCTTCTGGATTGATACATGGGCCACCTCGGCTCCTTTTATGGACTTGTTTCCTAACCTGTACAGCCTAGAAGTGGTCAAAGACTGCACTGTTTTGGACTGTTACTCAACTAGGAACGGTGCCACAACTTGGCATTAGCGCTGGATGCACGACCCGGATGAAATAACTAAAGTAGAAGAACTTGCGGCTCTCACGTTGCTGCTAAACCAGGTACATCTGACCTCTTGCAGGGATAAATGGACGTGGACAACAGATAAAGATGGTCTATTCTCAGTAAAATCGGTGAAGAAACTCTTAAACGCATTGGCTCAACCGTGTGATTTATAATGGACTGGAACCCTTGGGTGCCAAGTAAAGTAAACCTGTTGGGATGGCGTGCAGAAATGGAAAGGGTACCCATATTAGGGGCGTTAGCAAAAATAAACATTCGCTTGGTTCTACAGATTGCCGCTTTTGTGGTGTCTGTGAAGAGACGATGGAGCATTTATTAACCTCTTGCTATGTGGTGGTAAGGATATGGCAGTGGGTGTCCTCATGGTGTAATATCCCTAATATAATATGTTTTTCGGTTAAAGACTTATTGAAGTACCATAAACACACAAGATTAACCAAGGAGCGAAGATGGTCCAAGCGGTCATTTTAACAGCATGCTGGGTAGTTTGGAGATCAAGAAACAATCTGATTTTCTCATGAAAACCTATGGTGCTGGACAAACTAATTGAAGAAATTCAAAGTCATCTTATTTTTGGATAAAAAATAGGGCAAAATTGCATAGATTGGAATGGAAAACTTGGTGTAAGTTCAAAGTGTAATGATTGTCTAATTGGTGGTGGTCTGTATTATTTGCTTGCTTTAGCATCTTGCTAAGCTGAACCTTTAATATATGATCTAATTTTGCTGTTAAAAAAAAACTTAGAATGAATGCTTTGGTTGTTTGTTAGCACTTTCTAAGTTATCCAGTTAAATATTAGTTTTTTTATCTATCTTTTAGTGCCATGATATACTTTAAAGTTTAAACAATTTACCCTTAGGCTTATAACATTAGTTTTTTTTTTCATACGATTGAGTCTTGTACTAATTGGCACCAAGGCCTCCTAGACTAAGTCTTGTACTATTATAAAAGTTTTATTGCAGAAGTGCCACACTTTCAATCCATTGACTTGCTGTTAGTTAAAATTATGTCACTACACACATCCTAATCAAGAACTTGAAATTGCTATAGCATGTGTTGGCTTCTACATGACTTCTCTCTCTATGTTGTTGCAGCATTAGTTCTAACTTATAATGGTTAACTTTTATACCAGTCGTTGTCATGGTAACAAAGAAAAATCTAATTCATTTCTGTTTACTTTTAAACTTGTATGGTCATTGTCAAGTGGGCATGTTTAACTTCTTTTGTGTGGTTTAGTGGTTAGAATAGACCTTTTATCTTTTTTTTTTCTTTTCTTTTGTGTTTTGAAACATAGTTTAAATAGTCATATTTGGATGTTAGATTTTGTGTGTCGCAGACTACATTTTTGTATAATAAATTCAAGTTCATTTCTAAATTTAGTTTTGGTCTTCAATATATTTATAAAACTTAAATTAGCATTAGTTCATTGATTTAGTCAAAAGTTCAACTATTGCATGATTTAAGTTTTATTTGATGTTGGAAGGCTAACCATCAAAGTTTAAGCCTTGAAACTTTATATATTTTATTAGATACATCTTATTGTTCAACCTAATTGTGTGATAATGTACAGGTCTTGCAATCACTAAAGCATAGATGAATAAAGTGATTAGTTTTTTTTTTTATTTTCTTTTTACATGCCATTCTGGCTATTGTAAGTGCGCCTATTCACCTTGACGGCATAATTTACAACATAAATATTTCACATTCATAACTATCATATCACTAAGCCTGGATTTGGTCCCCTATTCTTATTAAACCAAAATCTTTAGAGAACATTACCACTTTTTAAATGCTTTAAAGTGCGACTAGCATCTTATAACATGTCTTTTAGATTGCGTATGGTAGCGTTATATTAGAGGTTGTGTACCCGCCGCATCGCGCGGGCCAACCCACTAGTATATATTAAAGCACAAATTCGGTGTAAACTTAAAATGTAACAACCGTCAAAAAGTCATAAAAGACGCTGCCTATTTCGTGTAACTATGATATTGCCATTATGCTTTTGTCTTCTTCACTTGGGTTTTGACCGGGTCAGGTTGCGACGGTAATTTCGGAGGTGTCGCGTTGGGGCTTTTAAGCGAGATAAAAAAGGTAAATACAAAGACCTGCGTAGTTGGCTGGTTGTGTTTTGGTCACGAGTAGCGGCGTGTAGGGAGGGGTGGTCGTGTAGTGGTGTGGATTGCGGCCAAAGGGGTGGTCAACGACTTGAGAGTGAGGATATTGTGACAAGCATCTTCGACATTGAGCCATGACTAAATCGGTCTAGACCAGAACAATGGTGGAAGTGGTTGAAGAAGTGGCCACGGCAGCCACTGTCTCCGGCGGCCCAAGCGGCGACTGTAGACGACGACAAGCGAGGGCTAAAACTTGCATACACCAACATATTCAACGGTCGTCTGGTGTAGAGGTGGTGGTTGTCGGAGCCGGTTTCGAAAAGTCATAAAGACACCGCCTATTTTGTGTAACTATGATATTGCCATTATGTTTTTGTCTTCTACTTTGCCTTCTTCACTTGGGTTTTGACCGGGTCAAGTTGCGACAGTAATTTCGGAGGTGTTGCGTTGGGGCTTTTAAGAGAGATAAAAAAAGGTAACTATGAAGACCTGCGTAGTTGGCTGGTTGTGTTTTGGTCACGAGTAGCGGCGTGTAGGGAGGGGTGGTCGTGTAGTGGTGTGGATGGCGGGTTCAAACGTGGGATTGCCACGATTTAAAAATGGGTGGTTTTGGTTGGGGACACGGTTGTTTGGGGCTCGGTTATTTTGAGGTGGGGTATTGTGTTGGTTTTGGTTGTTTGATGGATGTGGTGGTGTAGGAGGTCTTCAGTTGTTACTACCCGAACGGTTTGGGCCATTCTCCATTTTGAATGTTTCCAACGGAAGTTGTGTTGGGTGAATTAGAGGCAAGTAGCGCCTCTAAATGAGTGGTTCGGTTCTTTCTTGCAATTCTTTCAATTTCCGGTTCGAACACCAAAGTCCCGGAATGTCGTGTATGCATTCACTACCGGTGATCTACACAAACAACACACCTTACGTAACACAAAAATATAGGAAAGGTGCAACAAAAACCAAACAATTAAACAAAAATACTAAATCAACTAAATTCACGAACACTAAGCGCATGAACTCCCTGGCAAAAACGCCAAAATTTGATCGGATGTCGCGGTCCGGTCAAAAATAATATTTATAATTCTACCTTATCACCTTTAACTATGCAGTTAGTGGTAATATGGTGTCGATCCACGAAGAGTTTGTTGTCGGTGTTAATGCTTTAAAGTTGATTGAAACTATTTATGAAGGTGTCTAGTGGATTATGAAGCTTGCTATTGTGTTCATTTAAGATGATTTGAAAAGAGTTTGATTGTTTAGTAAAACTTGAAATTAAATTGCAATGAAAGTAATTAATAGAAATGAGTTGTAAACAATTGATAAGAAAAAGGTCACACCCGAATTCATAAGTAAGCTATGGGTTCTATCACACTTTGGGGGAGATAATGTTCATGCAATGACTACTAACAGATTCATTATTACAAGACGCAGGTGTCAATAATCATCAAACATTAAACATGGACAATTATACACTTTATTGCTCAAGAACATTCAAATCCTGTGTAGGATTGGTTTTAGTCAAAGAAACAATATAATCACACGAGTATTGACGTATCAGGTGCGGAAACCCTGAATATCATGCAAAATGATAAAAACCGTAATCAAAACACAATAGAAATCATTTTCAACATGTTTTCATTAACATTAATATCATAAAACGATTACAGACTCAAGTTAACAAAAACACGCACTTAAAGGTGTAATTGATCTCTCTAAGACACACACACAACTCACCAACAACTCTAATAACCGTCACCAACTAACTCATATATATAGTGCATTTTATTCGACCTATCGTGAGGTCGAATGAACCTATTCGACCTTGACCTAGTTCGAACCAAACTAAATTAACTCGTTCGACCTTACCAATATTTTGGTTCGACCTATCGATGACCCAAACCAAACTCATAATAAACAAACTAACTTCAATACTTTGGTAATCTTGTCTTTTGGAATCCGAAAGCTACAGACACATATAAAATATGCATCTACAAACTCCCCCTTGTCTATAGCTCGGATTATTTGTTCTTGTTATCTCTTTCAATACTCTGCATCATTTGTTTGGTTTTCAAGGTCTTTCCTCTTCTTTCTTTTGTCACGGCTTCTTCAACTTCAAAGCATGTTTCCCAAGCAACCCCTTATAATCACATCCAACATTTAACAACGGCTTGAAATCTCTATGCTTGTTCAATGTCAAGTGCGTCAAAGTGAATCAGATTAAAGTACAGCGTTTCAATATCAGTCTTTGACAAATTTATCAACCACATTGGATCGAAAATCCTTAACTTTCTCCACAACATCTTCTTGTCTTCGTTATCCATAACAATTACTGCTTCAGTCACACCCCAATCATAATACCAAAAAGCAAAATTCATGCTCAAATATTGTTCCATAGGCATCAGGGTTATTTTCTTCATGCACGTCGGCGGCTTATACTTCAATGTGACATATGGAAGTTTGTTATCAGGGTTGATCTTCTTGTGAACAATACGTTTTGGATACTGTGGCTTAAACATATATCATTTCATCAAGCTCTCTCTCGTCATCTTATTAGCCATATACTCAACCAATCTAGACGCACCAACCAACTTATGTTTACAAATGTCACGCACGGCCCAGTAAGGAAGAGTTCTGATATCATGAAAGTGACTAAAATACAAAATGCCTCGTTCCCACATGATACCGATATATCTAAGCTGGGGAAAGAATTTCCATGCTATCGCTCTGCCTTTGAACACTTGATTATGATAGCAATAGAAATCTCCTTGAATTGGTGGTTTTGGTCTACTTTCATCTGCTTCACATAACCTTCTGAGATAATTCAATAACACATCAGACTTCTTATTCACATTAGCCTTTTCACCTTCATCAGATAACAATTCATCAACAACCTTTTTACCCTTCTCATCTGCAACTTTTTTAGTTTCTCTCAGAACAGAATCATCAACAAACGCGACTCTAGTATTATCTTTCACATTGTAATACTCTGGATACTCTTCATGCGAGATATCCTCAATCACCACCTCAACCTAGCCCTAAACATCAACTCTTGCTCAAATCAAAGCTAAGTCAAAGGGGAAATCGATGCTTGAGCAAGAAATGAGTTATCTAAGGCCTAATGAACATCAAGGTACCATTTTATTTGGTGTATTTTGATGTTAATACCCGTTTTTGATTTGGTCAAATCTAGGGTTTTGATAAAACGTAAAATTTATGGTTAAAAGAGGCTGCTCTAGTCTTGGGGAACCTCAAACATATCTAATTTGGTTACAAATCATACTTAATATGTGCATTTGATTTTGATCATATGATTATGTTCATGTGTAGAATTTGGGGTTTAACCTCTAGGTTGAATATAGCAATATTTGAGATTCTTAGGAGTTGTTATAATGAAGAAATTAGGCTAAAAAGTCTAAACAACATGATATGATGATGATTAGATAAATGGGTATTCATTGGCTAGCTTAAACTCATAAAAATCAATTGAATTGGTGGGTGCACACCAAGTGTTTGATAAAATGCTTGAACGAGAAAGTAAATGTGTTAAACATGTATGAACATGAAAACTAAAAATGTGATGTTGAGCTTGAGGTAAAATGAATACATGATGCCATGGAGTGTGTTCTAACAAAAACAAGGTTTGACATGTCCCTAAGTTAGGTACAAGGACTAAGGAGCAAACGAGTCAAACAGATGCAAGCTCAATGAGTACGGAAGCAAAACGGATATGAGGTAAGTAACACTTACACTACTAGTCTACAAATACAACTCTTGTATTGATATAAGTGTTTAAACTTTGAAGTGGGACAAAGGTATGACCTCAAGGGGTGAAACCTATTAATCGGGTGATTTATGCGAATTCATGTCAAAACAAAATTCATAGTCATAAATGAGTCATATAGTGTTGATCAAATGATGGAAATCATCAATTTGATCAACCAATAAAGCCATGTGGTAAATAAGAGTCTAAACTCAAGTTTCAGATAAAAATCACATGAATAAGGAAGTTATGTAATCATGAGTCATAACGGGTCGAGTGGGTGAATCCCTCACCATTCGAACCCGACATTAAAAGCCGGTTATCTAAGATTTAAGAAACTTGTGGATAACGGGTCAAATGGTAAATGCATTACCATTGAGTCCCAAGAGACTAATGTGGTCAATCTAGAGTGTATGCAGGAGGACACTTGGAAATTGGGCACTTGTTGCCTAAGTAATCCATATGGGTGCAAGTTATTGGTCAACGCCACCCGGTAAGTCTGTAGCTAAATAAATGCCTTCGGGCGAAGCAACATGGGTACTAAAGCTACTCACATGAAGTGTGGGTGTCAACCAAGTAAGTTATTTCCATAACTATGTCTAATGCGTGTAAATGCGCTTAGAATTGATTAAATAGGAGAAATCTTGAGAAAAAGTGGAAATCTAAGTCCGGAAGGACTTAGAGGTTTTTAAATAATTTATTGAGTCAAAGACAATGGATTTGAAACAAGAAGTGTCGCCATAAATGGCCAAATTGAAAGATTTGGCTATAAGGGGCATTTTGGGAAATTATAAGATTACTAAAAGTGGATTCTAAGAACTGAGTCATAATGAGACAAAACGGACAATGCTTTTAGTTGAACATGTGTCTAATGAGATGACAGTATGATTTCTATGCCTTTGGTATGCCTAATAAGTGTCTTGTATAGTCCAAGGCTTTAACGGGTCGATTTGGGTAGAAATCGACATAAACATTCAAAACTAGAAGCCGGGTCTTAATGACATAAACGGGTCATGTTTTTAGTTAAACAAGAGTTCAATGAGTTAACAAAATGATTTTTTGCTTGTTGAATGATCAAATAAGGTTTCGTATAACCTAAGGCCTTAACGGGTCGATTTGGGGAAAAACAAGCAAGGAAATCGATGCACATAATATGTTTCTGACATGATCTTCAAATATTCATATAAAATCATAGAAAAATCGTTAGAAGGTGTTCTTTATACGCCAAGAAAGGTCTTTGAATGAAGCACAATCCATATTTGAACATGTTTAACTAATTCGGACGTTAAATGGGTCAAAATGGTCAATTACAGCAGCTGAAAAGGAAATCGATGTGCATAATATGTTTCTGACCTGATCTTCAAATATTCATATAAATCATAGAAAAATCGTTAGGAGGTGTTCTTTATACGCCTGGAAAGGTCTTTGAACGAATCACAATCCATCTTTGAACATGTTTAACTAATTCGGACTTTAAATGGGTCAAAATGATCAATTACAACAGCTGAAAAGGAAATTGCCACATAATATGTTTCTGGCCTGATCTTCAAATATTCATGTAAAATCATAGAAAAATCGTTAGGAGGTGTTCTTTATACACCTGGAAAGGTATTTGAACGAAGAACATTTCCTATTTGAAATTCAAAATCAGATTATGTGTTTTAAAAGGGGTAAATGCAACCCGAACAGCTACTGTGCAAAAGTGCAACAGTTTATTTCCTTGATATAGGCCCGTTTGGCCTGGATCATTCCGTTTGGACGCGCAACGATATTTTCTAATACATTAAATGCAGTATTGGCAACCCCACTAACCATTATTTGTGTAATGGTGCCAGGTACACGTTCGGTATGAGCTCCGGAGCACGGATCAAGTCAAGAGGAGAGCCGAACACACCCGATCACTTATACGCTTCCGCAATAGCTTCCCGATTAAAACACAAACCTTAATATAGGTTTGTAATACTTATAAATGTAAAGTGGAAAGTTTTTATTAAATCAAAGTCTTTGTAAATGGTTCGAAGTTATAAAGATTAAAGTTTTAATCGGGAGTGGTTTTTATATAAGGCCTAAACTCGCAAGTTTAAGGTTAACCACATGATTTGGGTTAGGGTCTTACATACACCTTCAAGTATCTCCACTGAAATCTCAGTACTAACTTCAACATCCTCCAGTTCAGTTTCAGGATATTCAAGACAATATTTCATATTATCATTAACAAATATATCCCTGAATCTGGCAGTGAATCTGATTGAGATGTAACCTTTCTTTAACATCTTCAGCAGTCTCTGTTTGTCAGCCTCAGTCATTTCACCTTTACCTTGACCAGAACTTGATCATGCTGACTTATCTTTCTTCTCCTTATTTTTAGCTTCGTATGAATACTTATCAACATCATCATTATCATCAGAATCTATTGATCCTTCAGCATCCTTATCTTTACCGTTTCCATCATCATCATCTGAATCATTATCATCATCATCATCAGTGCCACTATAATCAACCTTTTCTTCTTCCTCTTCTTCCTCATATTCTTCATTATCTGGATCATCAGCATGCAGTTGCGGTGCTTTCTAATACAAATCATCTATAATTTTCCTCAATTTCACATTCTCCTTTTCAATAGCCACTATCCTTTTCTCATTCTTCTTGCTTGACAACTGCAACTTGGAATTTTCAATCTGCAAATTAGCCACTTCTTCCTCTAACTTGTCTTGCCTCTCCTTTGATTTAATCACTATATCAAGCATGTCTTTTTCATTTTCCTTCATTTGTTTGATTTCATTCTCATGCTTAGTAAAGAACTTCATCATCTTTGAAATATGTTGATTCACCAAGTTCATCACATCTTCAGAAATTGTCACAGATGGTAGTGAACTTGATTCGGTTTGAGGTTTGGAAAATGATGTTGGTTTGTTCAAGCTGTATAAGATACTCTTCAAGGATTTGGAAACTGAATCTGGATTTTGTTGTGTGGTTGATTCTGTGGTTTTCTTAGCAACTACCATTTCTTCAGTAATCTTTCTCCTTTTTGGTTGGGGTTCTTTTGTTGCTGGGGATTTACTGCTTGTTTGTTCAGATGAAGCCGAAGGAACCTTCTTTCCTTTCAGTAATACATCCATTTCCTTCTGTCTTTTCGATCTCTTTGTTTCTTTCTTAGACATAGTCTTGATACGTCTGCGCTTTGTCGAAGTAGGAGCAATTGAAGTACCAAGAATATCAGCACCTTCATCTAAAATCAAGTTCTCATTTTCTTCTAGATATCCTCTGTTCAACTGTTCAGTACTTATCTCATCAACTGGTTCAGGAACGACAGGATCACTAGTGGCCTTAGGACCTGTTTCCTTATCAGACTCCTCTGACACCCATTCTTCATCAGTTTCAGTGTCCTCATCTATCAACAAAGTTTTCTTCTTGCCTTTCTTTTTACCAGCAGATGATCCTTCAATCTCTTTTCCTTTCTTTGCTTTTGTTCCTGACTTTGCACCTTTTTGAACAACTTGTCATTTCAACTTCTCGCCTTTCATCACTGGAACTAGTGGCGAGTGAGAGTCAGAATCACTCTCTTCATGTTTTCATTCATCATCATCTGGAGCTTTGAACCTTGGGTTAATCAAATGCCCAAATAACCTTCTGGTTGGTGGTTTCTCTTTTTTTCCTTTGTACGTTCTCATTCTATTCAAAGTCATCTCATTCATATGTTATTGGTTTACAATTTGCTTTGCATCTTTGACCAAATTTGGATATTTTTCATCGAATATCATTTGGAGGAATTTGGGATACATGAGAAGCTTATCAGACTTGGTTCCATCAACTAACTCCTTCATGTGCTTGAATAACATTTCAGAAACATTAAATGGTTTGTTAAGAATCAAAGTTACCACCATAGAACATGTGGTATCCCTAAGCATATCAAAACCTCCTCTGATTGGCCAAAAAACATGTATCAGATACTTAAACAGAGGACACACATTAGCCTTGAAAGGCTGACAATCTGTTATCTTCCCAAGATATTTCATCCTGAGGAAGCATCCCCTTTGAACAGTCCATGGTAAAGTGACTGGATCTGTCTCTTCGGCAGTCAACTTCAATACCCGTCTAAAATCTTCTTCACCAACAAGTATCGTGTTTCCTTGCAGCTTGCTGTGAATCATCGTCTTTCCTTCCCAAAAAATCCAATCTGGCATTCTCCCAGAGTTCCTTCTAATGGTCTTTATATATAGTGTATGGTTGAGAAATTGAGTAGACAATCCGAGATCTTTGTAAAAATTCGATAATCCCTCGGAATTCCTCATACTTATCCTCTACTTCACCAATAAATGCACAACAATTGTGTTTCTTCTCAAACCTAAGCTCATTTGGTTCTTTAGATTCTGCCATTTCTTTCTGTTCAGAACAAACACACAAACATATTAGGCACATAATAAAAAACGACAATTATTGAAAATTTTGGTCATTATACTTTTGGTTCAACCTATCGAGGGTCCAAACCAAAGACATTAAAGACGAATCAATACATAAAAACTCATTCGACCTAACAATAGGGTCGAATGGAACTGTTTAAATTTTAAATCTTCAATCTGTTGATTCTGAATGATTTAATCCATGAAATTTATTGCATTTGATTCTAAAACCTCCGACAAACAATTATCAATCATCAATTGACACCAAATACACTTTAAGCGATTGTTTTTAAAGAAAAAATAGGGTTTATAACATCAAAATCTGTATAAGTTTGTTAAACACCTAATTTTTACTACATTCTCCCCCTAAAACGATTGATTAATGAATATCTAAGTCCAAAACATATCAAAGTTCATCCAAAATAGTCCAATTAAACAGGTTAGTGTCACACCACGCCAATGGTGGAATCACGTGGCGCAACGCTCGAAAGTTTATCAAAGTCAAGATTAACACAAACTATATTTAATTAGAAAAGATCATTTTATTAAGATGTCGAAAATAAGTATCTTGCTACAATATTTCACAAAACAACAAACAAGAAGTGCAGAAATGGGGTTTTTTTCCGTTTAGGTTTCAACCCGATGGTAACAATAGGTGAAACCCCGACAAGTATCCGACATCCCGAATTCCACCGCACTAGCCCCATATCTATTCAACACTTAGTCACCTAAAAGATATGTTTAAAAAGACGTCAATATATAAAATATTGGCGAGTTCACAGGTTTTAGTTTCATAACAACAACATTTTCACAACCATCGTCTCGACTCACTTTACCGTATAATTATTTTCCCATTAAATAATTATACTAGGATCTTGTCGAGCGATATTTCGTTTTTACAACATGTGCGAAACCTGCACAACTTGTGGCCTTTGTAAGAAGTAGCTAGCTCCTACAAAACTATGATGATGAGTAATCCCCTGAGTCCCATAACCAAATCAAGACTAATAAATATGTCCCGCGATCACCAGTTGTTTCTCGGCAAATAACAACTTAGTTCAGAATACATGCACCCCAGGCATATGCCGATGCATAATCGACGCTATCGATTTGGGGTGGGCCTTGTCAGGCACCAATAGTACTATCCAAATATTCCTTCGGTTTCATTTCCCTGAATTAATGGTTACAGTAGCGAGGACTCAACCCCGAGTGGCGAACATACAACAAAACTCAAGTACTCATCATGCCACTCATCACATTTTAACCTTTGAAAACATTTCAACATGTGACAATATTTGACAAACATATCTTTCCCCCGATTTAAAACAGTAAAATGGGGCCGTGAAACTCACCTTAGCAAGTGCACAAAGCCTGAGTAGAGAATAGTTTGCTCGAGGTCGACACCTACAAACGTCCTAGACGTATAAGCCACTAAACCTATAGTGCATGTGCTTCGGCAAGTTGTACACCCAACTCCCAAACCACGAATTAATCCAATTCCCCGTTTAATTAAACGTGTATCCTAGGTCGTTGGTGATGGATTACCCTTTCTTACAAGTTACTTATATTCTCATTAATATTTCTTTAACTTGTATTATATTATCCTCGACTCGACTTCACTTAACGTATAATTATTTTCCCATTAAATAATTATACTTAAGATCGTGTCGTTCGATATAATATTTTTACCACTCAACACGACTCACTTTACCGTATATTTATTTTCCCATTTAAATAAATATACTAGGATCTTGCCATTCGATTATATACTTTTAACGCTCGACACGACTCACTTTACCCCATATTTATTTTCCCATTCAAACAAATATACTAACTTTTTGTCGTTCGATGATATATATATATATATATATATATATATTGTTTTCTTCGCTCGACTCGACTTACCTTCCCGTATATTTACTTTCCCATTAAATAAATATACTAAGATTTCGTCGAGTCGAATATATATATTTTTTCCTTGTTAAGTCCATACACTTGTTTAACGTTCAATCGTTAGATTATTCACGTTATTTTTCTCCCACGAATATTTTCCAACACTTAGGGAAGTGTTATGTAATTTTTCACTCAAGTTATATATATTTTAACTCTTTTAAAATATATGTATACTCATCTTGACGTAATGATATTTTTCTCGTTCGTCCGTTTTTACGTCTTCGTTCGTTAACACGTCCAAGTCCGATTACTTAACTTTTATATATATATATATATATATATATATATATATATATAGTTAATTTTCCCAAGTTTCCCAATATGTGCATTCTAGGAAAGTTATTCACCTTTTTAATTTCCTACACATGTTACTTGGAAGTTTTATAAATACTTTTGTATTTTTAATACAAGACTTGGTAACTTATATATATAAAAATGCTCCAACACTTTTATATTCCCATATATAAAAGTGTTCATTTTTATATAAGTTTTTCCAAGTTTTTAATTTGTCTAACATTTTTATAAAAACCTTTGTTTTTATATATATCCATATGTTAGAAAAATCTATATTTTTATAAAACTCCATTTTATAAAAATACACTTTTATACAAGATACATGTGTATGATTACTAGTATTTACCAAATCTACCTTGGAATATTATTATTTACACTTTTAACACCAAACTTTTCATAGTTATATTTTTAGACACAAGTTTCTAAAAATATCATTTTTAGTCCCTCAACTTTTAAAGTTACTAAAATAGTCCTTTAACTTATAAAAGTTGCATTTTTCCATTCTATCTTTCAAGATTAGCAATTTTCTACTAAACTAGTAGACTTTAATGGATCATTTTTGTCATGTTAGTTTATTTTCATGTTTCAACACTTTTATTAGTCTTATATCATCTCATTAAGGCTACTAATAAGTGTAATTAGTGTGTCTTGTCCAACAAGTCCAATTTATACTTTTCAAGTTTGTAGACTTTGTTAATGTAAATTTTGTATAACTTATTTTCTAACAAAAGTAACCTTATATCAAGACTTATATGCTTATATTAAGATGATTAAAACCATTTTTAAGTTCATTCAAGTTCTAATAACAAGTTATATTTAAATCACCATTTTCTTCAAGTATTCATGAACTTTATAAAAAGAAACTACAAGAATACTTCACATCCATCACCAACTTTTCGGCCCATTCACACTACTTTAACACCATTTTAGTCTTTAAAAATCATATGTTTTATTAAGAAAAACTTATTCAAGTTCACCCCTTGTACAACTTGCTTCAAGCTAATAAACATAAACTTTTAAAGACAAAAACAAGATCAAGAATACTTACAACTAGCACAAGGCTAGGGAAGCTAACAATGCTTGATTTTGATGAAGTTTAGTGTGTTCTTCCTTTGTGGTTAAGCTCCTAGCTTGAAACACACAATGGGGTTTGGATGAGGGATGTTTAGTGAGTAATTTGTAGAGTTTAACTTGAAAAAAAAAGTGTGTATGTGTCTTGGAACCTCACGGCATAAAGAAAGAAAAAGAGGAATTTTGTTCAAGTGTTGAAGCCTTGTGGTTCTTTATAATATCATATCAAATCTTACAAGTAATCTCCCAAGATTTAAAAAGATACAATACTAGATATTAATCCTATAAAATGAGGATATGTGTGTACTAGTGATCAAAAAAAGATCTTGGTGGATTGTTTAGAGTGTTGGTCGTGAGTTTTGGTGAGCAAAAGAAAGGTTTTATGTAATCTTGGAAGGACATGAGTATCTCATATAATATTATGATCACAATCCCTAGATTACATGGTACAAAGCTAAATAAGATTTGAGTATGGTTTAGGAGGGTGGCCGGTTATTGGGGGTGGTTTGGTGGGGTCTACAACACAAAAATATTTGCCAAATAATATGTTAAGTTTCATACTTTAACATTCGGGTGTCGTTCGGGTATTAATGGGATTTTAATCACGCGTTATTTGGATATTAAAATATCCTCAAATAACCCTTAAACATATCCTAGTTTAAGTGTTGGTTGGTTAATTAGGCTTTCGTTGGGTGAAATTATAATTTATATGCGTATCGGGTGCGATACGCGCACTTTATTCGTTACCGTGAGATTTGTATTTAGAGTTTCCATTTATGGTGTTGGAGTTCCAAAACACATTATATTTTGTGAAAATACCCTTTATTTTATATCCTGGGTGTCCGGGATCCTTTTCGTTTATTTAATTTTTACCGGGTAATCACCAACGTCCGTTCCGAACAAGTTTATTCGCACATGACTCCATCATGCTTCAACATTAAACGTGTGCATTCCTATGCATCTTATGGGGAATTTGCTATTCTCTAATGCTAAATTAATCCAATTAATTTAAATATGCACTTAATCCGTTAATTACATATACTAATTACGTACGGAATCACATAGATTTTTGCCGGATGTTACAGTTAGGGTTTGGGTAAGAAAACTCCAATTTCTGATTAAACCACCGGACAAAAACTTGCAAAAATCCACCAATATGTACCTGTGATGTCCAGGAACAAAAGTACAAAGTTTGAAAATTAAAATCGAAATGTCCTCTAGAGAGAATTGTGATTTGGAACAGTGTTATCGAATGATAAAGTGAGGGTTCAAATGAACTATCTAGTATATATAAGGTTTTTGGTTCTACCCTTGATGAGGTCGAATGGAATTCACAAATTTTGGTTCCTGCTAACAAAAGCCCGAATCAAAATTGCTGGTTTGAATGAAATATTAAAATAAACCAAGTTTCATTCGACCTAAATAAAGAGCACGAATCAATGCCAAAATTTTCATTCGACCTAACGAAAGGGCGAATGGAATTTTGAAATTTTGATTTTTACCAAAATGTCCAATTCGATCCACGTGTTGACAATTTCAAATCTTTAAACTTTCAATTGTTCAATAATCTATGAATTTTAAGATACAAAGCTCAAATTGGTATGTCAAACTTCCAGAAAATGATCGTCATCTAACATCAGTTATCGAAAATAACACAGAAATGTAAAAATTTTGTATTTTCTGAAATTTATGCTAAAACACACCAAAAATCTTTTTGAGTTTTGCATATAATGAAGAAAATCAAACAGAAAGCAGTAAGGAAATATAAACAGACAAACTTTTTGTGATTTTTCGGTAAGAGGATCATATCAGTATTCGAAAAATAAAATCACACCGTTGTTCTTTAGCATTTTAACATTAAAGACTATGTGAGACTCGGCAATTGCTGATATTGTTGTCCACATAAGCTCACATGCAAACCGTTATGCAGTGCTTTAAAATGATACGCGTTAGATGTATTAAAACTAACAAGCTTATGGTTCCCACACACACGACATACTCCCGTATCAAGGAATTTGCACAAAGCTTCATCGTAACGCGTGATTATCCCATTGTTATCCGTAATTTACAAGGTATGAAGCACAAAGGTGTACAGGTCAGCAAATCAATGCTATAGAGTAACATGTGCACTCTTATCAGGTTGAGGCTTATATCAATCATGATTTTCATCATAGATATGATACAATGCATTAAATGATCTTTGATCATTTTCATACATTTAAGTTCCTCATTCAGTAACTTAGGGTTTGGCAATTGTGCTCTTTTGAAGATATCCTGACTGAATCTAGGTCCGTAAATCTATAAAGGATCAGTCAGGTTACCCCGGATAACTAATAACATAACGACTCGAAACCTCTGATTTTGGCAACCCTATCAAATGAAATTACGGTACTAAGACCATATGCCCAAGGGGTGTTCAGCCACTAGCGAGTAGTTTGTTATGTTTGTATCACTAAGGCACACATTAGGTCTACGAAGCCTACGAACACATCACACAAAATCATCACATGTCAAAATTAGACATTTCAAATCTTTAGCATGTGATAGATCCTCACTAATGTACTATCATTTCTTCTTTTTCTCCAGGAAAAATCATTTTATGATTTTCTGATTTTTATGGTTTTTCAAATTTTTCAATGTTTTTGGTTTTTCAGAATAAAGCTCCCCCTAAAATTGAAAACATATTTTTGTATTTTTAATTTTTGGAAAAATAAAAACTTAAACACTATAAAAATTGATAAACCGATGGGATTTCAATCTTGCTTTTCTTTTATACCGTTAGCTTTTAATAAAAAATCAAATCGTGATTTATCAAACGCTTTAGTAAAAAGATCGGCTCTTTGATAGTCAGTGTCGATTTTCACCATATCTATCAAACTTTTAGCGTAGCAATCACGAATAAAGTGATACCCTATTCGGATATGCTTAGCCTTAGAATGATGTAAAGTGTCTTTTATGAGTGCAATGGCTGCTTCATTATCACAATGAATGGGGGTTTTAAGAAATTGCAAACCATAGTCGCGCATCTGTTGTTGAATCCAAAGCACTTGTGAACAGCAACTTGAGGCTGGCACGTATTCAGATTCACTTATTGAAAGTGCAGCTGACGTCTGCTTATTGCATTGCCAGGTTATTAGCCTGTTCCCCAGAAATTGACATCCAGCCATTATGGATTTAGCATCAACATCATAGCCTCCGTAATCTGCATCACTAAAAGCAATGAGGTCAAAGTTGTCATCTCTAGGATACCATAACCCGAGCGATGGACGTCCCTTCAGATAATGTAGGATACGTTTAACTGCAGTAAGGTGAGATTGTTTCGGCTTCGACTGGTATCTCACGCAAAGACATGTCACAAACATTATATCCGGGCAAGAAGCGGTCAAATATATCAACGATCCAACAATGGCTCTGTAAATGTATGGGTCAACAAGTTCCCCTTAGCATCAACTCCAATCCCGTGATTAGGTTGTATGGGTGTGGCAATCGGTGTTGAATCCTCCATCTGGAATCGGCTCAAGACTTCGGATACGTATTTCGTCTGGTGAATAAAGATTCCCGATGGTGACTGATCCACCTGTAATCCCAGAAAGAACTGCATCTCACCCATCGAGCTCATCTCAAACTTTTCCTACATGACCTTTTCGAATTCCCTGCATAAACGTTCATTAGTCGACCCAAATATGATATCATCAACATATATTTGTACCATGAGCAAATCACCCTCTGTTCTTTTCGTGAATAGGGTACAATCAACTTGATCTCTTTTGAAACCTCTGGAAAGGAAGTATGTGCTGAGCTCTTCGTACCACAGTCAAGGAGCTTGGTGCAAACCGTACAACGCTTTGTTCAGTTTGTAGACCTTATCCCGGTGGATAGGATCCTCAAAACCCAGTGGTTTCCCAACATACACTTCTTCCTTTACCGCACTGTATAGGAAAGCACTTTTAACATCCATCTGATACAGCTTAAACTTCATGTAGAATGCGTATGCAAGAAACATTCGAATTGCTTCTATACGTGCAACCAGTGCATAGACTTCGTTATAGTCAATCCTTTCAGTTTGACAAACACCTTGAACTACCAATCGAGCTTTGTTCCTGACAATAACTCCACGATCATCCTTCTTGCACTTGAATACCCACTTAGTGCCAATCTTCTTTCGATCTGGTGGTAGGTCGGTTAGCATCCACACTCCAAGCTTCTCAAATTGTTGAAGTTCATGTTGCATTGCATCCACCCATGAATCGTCATTCAAAGCTTCCTTGTATGATCTTGGTTCAACCTGCGAAACATAACAAGCAAACGACCAATCATTTTGTTCACCTGATTTCCGAAGTTCTGAATAAAGTGCTAGGGCTCTAATGTTCTCAGATGAAGATGCACGTCTCAACTGTCCACGTGTCATCACATTGCTACCAGGATCACTAATAACTTGTTCTAACGGATGATAGATGTTGATCTGAGATTCCGAATTTGCTGGAACAGGAATCACCGTCTGAACATTCACATTCTCAGTTGTATCCAAATCATTACCCACATTTGATGTAGAAGGAACATCGGTAGACTGATTTGGGTTCACTGGAGGTGATACGATATTCTGGTTCAAGA
Source organism: Ambrosia x helenae (assembly GCA_030844895.1). Classification (NCBI taxonomy): domain Eukaryota; kingdom Viridiplantae; phylum Streptophyta; class Magnoliopsida; order Asterales; family Asteraceae; genus Ambrosia; species Ambrosia x helenae. The sequence continues at coordinate 48,095 of JAUTDX010000772.1, forward strand.
CTGCTGGTAACTTCTACATTATCTTCCAAATCTGAAGAATCAAACGTATCTGACACATCTTAAAACACTTCTTCTTCATTCGATGTAGACACGGGAGCATTGGTATCATTAGAAGTTGTGGTAGGAGGAGTCATTGGTGATCGGGTGCACCATTGGTGAAGTAGTAGCTTTTTCACACTCGTAATACATACGAAGAACATCTTCTTCAACAAAACTTTCTAGATTGAATGACTCAAATAATTCTTTGTAGTCAAACATCCAATCGGGTCCAACGTCGGGAGCATTTTGAGTGTATCTTTGAACATCAACATTGGTCCACTCTTCAACACACTTAGTTCTTTTGTTAGATACATGCTTATTAGGAGTCGCGTATCCAACAAAATAACCTTCTTCAGCTTCAGCTCCAAATTTCTCAGTAGGATTAAGCATCGTACACGCCGCCCCGAATGGTTCTAGAAACTCTAAATTCGGCGTGCGTCTGTTGAGTAGCTCATAAGAACTCTTTGCAAACTTCTTCACAGTCAAGACACAGTTCAAAGTATAACATGCTTAATGAATAGCTTCATTCCAGAAAATAACCGGAAGATTAGAATCTGCAAGCATCGTTCTCGTCGTCTCTGTTAGAGTCATGTTCTTTCTTTCTACAACACCATTCTGTTGTATAGTATAAGGTGCACAATACTCATGATGAATACCCTTTGATTCACACAATGCGTCCATCATTGAATTCTTAAACTCCGTCCCGTTATCACTCCTGATTCTTTTAATCTCCAAACCATAGATATTCACCAAACGGGTAAACAGAACTTTCAAATTATTGAACGTGTCACTCTTGTGTTGCATGCACATCACCCACGAAAATCTAGAATAATCATCAGTAACCACAAGACAATACAAGTCTCCACAAATACTCATACGCTTCACATGTCCAAAGAGGTCCATGTGTAAACGTTTAAGTGGGACACTCACAGAATTAACTTTCTTGTGTCTGTGGGAGTGTTTGTGTTGTTTTCCTTTCTTGCATGAAATACACTTATCATTCAAATGAAAATGTTTCACACTAACGCCTTCAACTAATCCATTCTTCACCAAATTATTCATCTTTCTCAAATGAATATGCCCCATTCTTCTATGCCACATGATAGATTCTTTCTCAGTAGCCTTTGATAGAAAACATGTAAGTTGGCCTTCTGTCATTGTCGCCTTGATCATGTCAAGAATATACAAATTGTTTACTCTTGGGGCTTTCAACATAATCCACTCCTTCGGAATTTCAAAACCAGATTTGAGGATGTAGCAAGCTTTGTCATCAAAGTGAACAGAAAATTTCTTGTCAGATATCTGCGAAACGCTCAGAATATTGTAGTCTATTTGCTTCACATATGATATCTTCTCAAAACTTACTATCCCATTACTCACACTTCCTTCCATAATTATATAACCTCCCTTGTTAACGGCAAAAGCAAAATAACCTCCATTGATGTTTGATGTGCCTGGTTTTAGTAATTTATAAAGATATCATTTTCCCAGTGCTAAAAAACTTGATGTTTTAATTCCAAAACAATGGTTTTGGGAAAACGATGGATTTTTACTAAACCGTTTTAACAAGTTTTAAATTTATAAGTAAATGATAATTACTTAGAAACTAAAACCAACACATAGGCAGAGAACCTGACGTGTATAGCATAGCTTTCTAGGGTAAATACTGAGTATCGTATTCCAAAGAACACACTTTCCCCTACTCAACCTTTCATCATTTAACTAATCGGGTTGGAAAAGGAAAATAAAACGGAGGGATTAGTAAGAAAAATAGTTTTGAAAAAGGGTTTTGGATTTTATAAAACAAAAAGATAAAATAGTAGAGATAGTGGTCATGCACATCTCGGGGCCCTTCGTATAAGTAGTTAAGCCAATTATTAAAAGTTAGTAGTCGGATTAATTATTTATGAGGAGGACGAGAGTGAACTTGAAGTGTTGACTCCTTGATAGAGAATCGAGGCCACTACTGAGTAGTATACTTATCCTTCCGATGTGGGCCCACATGAAGGTTCACCGACTGAGCCTTGCGTATAGCAGGCTTCCCTAACCGCGGTCAAGTCTCTGGTCCTCTAAATTATCTTTTTCTTGAAATGGAGGCTTAAATTCCGACCTGGAATACCGTACACCTCCCTTAGCTCTCGTGTTTTGTACCGAAGGATCTTTCCTTGGAGTTAGTCCTGGCAACATCGTATCCCCTAAGTAGGTTAACGATCATGAAGACCAAAGGATCTCTCTTACAGTCAACTCAGGCGACGTGTATCCCCATTGGTTAACGGTTTTGTACTAACGAGACCTTGATATAGAATTCTTGTTTTATTTATCTTAAGTGACACTTTAAATATTTATAGGTCTGGTAAATGTAAAGTTAGTTTGGTGATTAGTGACTTAATTAACCCAACCCATAACCTCCCGAGATGAATGAAATCCTTAACAAAGGTGGAACATAATCCTAAAGGTGTGCAATCTGAAGATCACTGGTGCACCCATAGGGAATCCGCCCTTTGCCAAGAAAATCACTCATTCATCTGGTAAGTACCAGAAATGTGTCACTCAGATTTGGCCCAGTTCAGAAGCCATTTCTTAGAATCCAGTTTGGATATCAGAAGCCCGAAGGATCTGTCTCACTATCGGTTTCCTCGCATTGGATCTAGCTCGGGACTACCAGAAGCTGATTATACCTCTTGATAGTTTATTAATTAAGTTAAGGTTGATTTAAGTTTATTAAGTTAATCACCATTTGAACCTGTCACAAGATAAACAAACAAGGATTAGCAAGAAGATAACACAACAAATTACTAAAAACAAACTACTACTAATAATAATAACAAAAGTCTACAAATTGAATTGGGTTCGGAGATAATAGAAAGATACAACCATAGAGAATGATTAACACAAGAACATGGCTGCTCATAGACAAGCCTTCCATCTCCTAGTGCTATGTATCTAATACAATCCTCACGACCCTCGATGTTTTATTCCGTGAACTACTCTACGATCTCGTTCTTGGCCAAGATAATCAAGGTAGGACGAGTCCTAGCCTTGGTGGGATGTTAGGATGGCCCTAAGGCCTCCCACAAGCCCCCAAGATCTCTGGAAGAAGCTTGGAAGTCGGCCAAAGAAAGCACAAGAAGGGATGCCAAATGGTTGAGGTGAGCTTGCTATTTATAGGCAAATCAGGGCAAGCACGGGCGTGCCAGGTGTTGAAGCACGACCATGCTCGACAGCAGGTGCTGGTACAGAGTCCTTTCGCAGAATCTATCGATTTTGAGGACATGCATGCTCGTGCCAAGTGTTGGCACGGCCGCGCTCTTCAAAAAAACTGTCAGTCTTGTCTGTTTGAGCCTTGGGGAGCATGATTCAGCTAGCACGGTCGTGCCCAAGGTTTTGGCACGCCCGTGCATGCGACGACAGTCAACATCCGTACGTTTTTATTTGCTATTATCATTATATGTGCATCTTTATACCTTTTTGCATACACTATACCCCCCCCCCCAAGTCTAGTGAAGCATGAGTTAATCAGAAAACTCAGCAGAGAGCACTCGTTTAGTCATACAACCCCCGGACAATCACTAAACAAGCATTCAAAAGAGGTTACTACACCCTAACACATGATAGTTCACCTCTAACACATGTAAGTGAGTACAAGGACCGCTATGGATCATCATCTAATAAACATAAGATTCGTAGACCCGATAACTGTAAAACAAATACATGTTAATGTCGTCATTCAACTCTCAAAAGACATTCCTATGTCTTAACTTAGCACGACCAAAACATATATATATATATATATATATACACACTTATACCACGATTACTATTATGCATAGATATAATCACATATGTTGAACCTACAATTTATACATATATACACATGTGTAATTGGCAATATCATAAGGAACCCTAAGATAAGACCTTGTCACAAACACTACATATCTAACTAAGCCTAAAAACACTACACCATCCTAACACCTAGCTCCTTTCATTCACAACTAATCACACAAAAGCATGCTACACTTCTTGGGAATCGGCTAAGTACTATCACCACCATGATACCCATTGCCTTATATCACACGCCTATCACCTAAGTTACACCAAATTGGTATGTACCTATCCTTTCCCTAACTCCTATGAACCATCACCATCATCTAGAAACTTAATCCTTGTCCTCTCCTTCCCTCATGCTTCGGCCAAACCATCAACATACAACCATGAAAGTGATGTGACAACTATTGCAATTAGACAAGGCTAGCAAGCTCACTTCTAACTCATTTCCACACATAACCTAGGAGACCTAAAGCTAGAAAGAGATCTTGGATGACACACATTCTCCTTATACCAAAATGGATACAAGACAAGGCCACTAATCTCATGACTCTTACCAAATAAACATCCTACTTTGGGAGCAAGTAATCGGCCAACAACATGGGACAAAATAGAAGCATTGTCATGTCACTATCAACTAGATTGGAACTCCTTTTTCTTGGGAACTAGCGGCCGAAAAGAAACACAAGGATAGCTTGCAGCTAGACAACTTAAAGCATGGATTTAGTTAAGAAACAAACTCACTTCTAAACCCCATGAGAAGTCAACTATCCCTTTTTGTCTAACCTACATACTTTCGGCTCTAGCTCAAGAAAGAAGACAATCCATCACAAGTTTCTATCTTTCACAATTTGATGATTAAAAGAGCCAAACAATGCACTAACATAGGAGTTAGAATTTCCTCTTTTGCTCTTGTCACCACTCGGCCAAACCACTATAAAAGGAGGATCCTTGATCACTCAACTTTGCACCAACATAAGTCAAACAACCTTACCTAGAATCGGTTCCTCCCTATCTCACTCCAAACCCCATTCGGCCAAGCTTAGAAGATCACAAGGTCCTCTCATCTCATCAAGACTTGAGGTAAGTTCTAACTATCCATGTTCCTTAGTCCATTCGGCCCCATTGTGAACCAAAGTTAACGCGTCTTGATCCTCTTAATCAACCCCCAAGTAATGTTAGTAATCGACCCTCATAAGTGTGGTAATCACAAGTTAAAACTTGGGAACACTATGAACACACTATACCACTTGCATGTATTCGACTATTTGATGATTTCATTATCAAAGAAACATTTCTTTCTTGATAAACAATCGGCAGTGCATTAGAATGATAAGCAGAGCAACGTTTTTGGATCAAAATCCTCACTTAAAATAATCCACTAGGATCGGTTTTCATAACTACAACTAATGGGCTTCTAGTACCAAATCACACATTCACATGTCATGTGATAAGTCGTAGGTGCCTTGACAAAGCTAGTTTAGTCCCTAGCTAAGCATCCACGATAATACATTATGTGGTATAATCGGCTACCTATTACTAACACACGTTAAGTCCAACTAAAACACACGTTAGTTCATGTTTAAACATATTAAAAGCCTAGCTCATGGAAAACACTCGTTTTACTATAAAACAACCATACATGGTAGCCTAGAGACAATATGTGGCCCATAAATCTACATGGGGCCCATATGGGTCCACTCCATGATCTATTATAAGCCTCACGTACTTAAAACACCCTCCACACCATATGACATGGTTCACAATCATGGGAGCCCCACTTATATGTTAATCAAGAACACACAACTTACTATGTCCTCAATAATCATAGGGCAATTACTGTCCGGGCGATAGTTACTACACACTTCGGCTTCACTAGACCACATACATCCCTATCAGGTGAGTTTCACGGCCCTATTTTACTATTTTTACATTTTCGGGGGATAAACATGCTACAACACTAGTTCAAGTTACAATGGTAGTGTTGATTCTATCATGACTGCGATGTGGAACATGAGACATTTGGTTCATGAGCTCACTAGTCCTCGTATTACATTTACTGTAACCATTAGCTATCAAAATCCATGGAACACTTTAGTAGATCTATTGGGTTGACACCCCCACTCTTGGTTAGTCCCTCTAACCGGTTACATACAAAGGAGTACATATACATTGTCTTTAGTGTACAATGCACGAGGCATTACAGTCAAGAGGTTTGGTTACGGGACTTATGGTTTGCACAGTAATCATTTGCTTAGCTAGCTCATGATTGGTCATACACGAATTACACAAGTATTTCATTTGGTACATCTAAACCTGTGAATTCACTGACATTATTGTTGATAAATCTTTGTGCATGATTTTCAGGTAACTAAATGACGAGCCATGGAGATTCAGGAGAGGGGTTTGAGCAACACTTGGTGGTACCTCATTGGCATGGGTTTTGTCAGTCCCGTGATGTTTAAGTTTCATTTTCATGAATTCCAGACACTATTTTGCTTTTAAGACAATGTCATGTTGAATAAATTACGACAATATCCATCCTTTCATGGTACTATTTTAATAAATATGTGTGTTTCTTGAACCTTGTGCTTGAAAACCTTTCGATGGTCACATCCCCGTGTTTCCGCCTTGGCGGGGTGTGACAGTGCAACATAGAAATCTGACTTTTTGCCTTCCGTTGAGTTGGAAATGTTGACTTGTTGACCCGGGACAGGTGCACGGCCGTGCTGCAACTGGCAGAGCTTCAAAGTCTTCAATTCCGTCCCAAGTTTTGCTGCTTTGTCTTCCCAGACTGATTTTATTATCGTTTAAGCCCCGAAAAGGTCTTCACACATACAGGGAACATGCTGCGAGTCTCGTATCCTCAGGAATCTCCGTTTTTTTAGCTGTTCTTACCCGAAATCACTTGTTTTTGGTGTGGAGCTCCAAGTTCCTGAAACATACAAATAGGAACGATTAAGTAGCCAAAATCAGTAGTTTAAGCTCTAATTCTGCCCTATTATGAGACTAATTATGCATGTTTAATATGTTATAAACAGGACACATCAATGTTCTTTATGTAAAATAGGAGTGTCATGTCCCCTGTCATGTGCCCGGAAGCTGCACTGTCAACAATCCAAAGACTGCTAACAAGGCCAGCTGGAACTCCCTGCATCATTGAAAGAAATGGTTAGTTCTTTCGGGGGACCCAAGCCTTGTTGGTCTTGGGTCTTGAAGTATCAACATTCATAAAAACAACATTCATTCTTCAATTTTCTTATTAACATCTTTCTTATCTGAAATATTCTTCATAGATACTTGTGAAATTGAGGTAGAACCACTAAAAGAGCCTTTTGGTAACCAAGTTTGCTCCGGTCGTTTTAAAATTCTTATTTGTTTAACAGTTTCAGGTTTAACGTTTTCAGATTTCTTTGAAATAACCTTTATAGGAGCATTCTTGGTAACCTTATCTGATCTAACAGATGAAGGTCCAGCTTCGGATTTAACAGTCGGTTTAGTTACTTGTTTAGCAACATAAACTTTCTGTTTGTCCTTAACTGAGTTTACCACAGGTTTCTTCATTGGCTTTTCCATCGCAATTCGGTTTCGATTGTCATAGACAACCAGTTGTTTACCCCTTGGTTGATAAGACTGATTTTGGGGATAAACAACATGCGAATGCCTTTGTTCCCTTCTAACCTAAACCTCATGCCTCTTGTGTCTCACATATTGGCAGTGAGCAAGTAAATGCCCTCTCTCCCCACATTTGAAACAGGCACGATATTCTTCAAACTTATTTTTCTCATGATGATCTGCAAATGTGTTAACCGGGTATTGATAATTAATACACTTATGCCTAAAACTCTCAGGAGCAGGATCCAATGAGTAAGCCGGTTCCACAAATGCATTCACTCATGTACCGGTTTAACAAACTCAGTCACATGGATATTTGCCTTTTTAGATTCATCACCATACAATTTTCTAATCAATTCTGGTGGAAAATCATTTGTTCTTTCAGATTTAGGAAACCAGATTGTGCTTTCTTGCCAAATTTTAGCAATTTTAGAATAGTTTACAAACTGTATTGGATATTCTGAATCAGAAAAATCTGATCAGATCCTTGTATCCGATAGAATACTTTGACTGGTTTATCATCTGATTTAGTCTCATCAGTTTTCTTTACTGATGGATTTGGCTTAGTTTCAGCCTTGGGAGGAATCTGAACCTTAGGTGAAGGATTACACTTAACGTAATTTTCCAAAGGAATATTACATTTTTTAGGTTCATCGTCCTTCGAATCAGAATCATCGGTTTCTGCTACCACATTCTCATCATTCACCCCCAGTATCGGTCTCACATCAGAATTTGGATCTCCCACAATATAGGTGTTAGATTCATTTTCCGATGTGGAAGTAGAGTTATCTGAACTCTCCGAACTCACAACATCAAGGTTGTGATTTTGAAAAAGAACCGGAGATGGAACAGATTTGTAACTTATACCGGTTGGAATGCCTTCCATATTAGGCACTTCCACAATGTGGTCCAAAACATACGCCACATTGAGGTAGCTTTCCTACTTTTTATTCATCTTTTCATACATACACCTGACCTTGGCCATTTCAAGCTTTGTTACTTTATTTCACTTATGTAATTGTTAATAGCAATTTGTTTATTTGAAAGAGTTTTGGTTAAATTAGAAACATCCTTTTTATAGTTTTCAATTGTTTTGTTCAAAGATCTTTCATTTTTCTTATAAGTCTCAACAGCGTGATTTGCACTGGCCAAGTCAGTTTTTAAACTCAAAATCTCATTATCTAATCTATCACACTTTCCTAAGAAAGTCACACAATCATTACACTTAGGAAGTGAGTTAGAACTTACCAGATTTGAAGAATCAGTCATAGCCATGAGAGCAAAATGAGCTTCCTATCCAGAGAAAAACTTTGATTAGTTAATCTTGGTGCAAGCTTCATCCACTTTACACGATTTCTTGCTTATCAGGAAATCTGCTTCGGCTAATAATTGATCAACATCATAATCTAATGATGTTTGACTCGCTTCTAAATCAGTCTCGCTTTCCGAATATGAATAATCTAATTCATGAGCATCATAAGCTTCACTAAAAACTTCATTGACCGTCTCAGACATGGTCTCTTCAATAATCGGTCCATCAACCATCTCAGTCACAATCTCCTCAACTACGTCTTCAATCATCAAGTCATCAACTTTCACAACTTATTCAATTACAACCTCTTGTGCAAAACATGCAACGTTACCCCCCCCCCCCAAAATCTCTACACCAAGTTGCATGTCGTTCCAATTAAATCCCTCATCCTGCTGAATCACCATCGCTTGGTTATTGTTTTGGTTGGTTGGAGTGGTTATTGGAACTAAGTTTCTTTCATGGTTTGGTGTGGTTTGAGTTTGGTTGGGTATTGATGTTTGTCTTTGGTTGGAATTTTGTGAAATACGGTTTTGGTTTTGGAAGTTGTTTTGGTTTTGGAAATTGTTTTGGTTTTGACGACTTTGGTAGCTTGAATTGAAAGGGTTACGGTTTCCTTGTTGTTTGGGTTTGGTGCATTCCCGAGCAAAGTGACCTTTTGTTCCACAATTGTAACATGTTGCTTTGTTAAAACCATAAGTAGTGTTCGGTGATGTAGCAAGATCCGTTCTACCCGTTCTTTCCATAAACTCGGTTGCTCTCCTTACAACACTTGCAAACGCCCATTGAATATCAATCAACTCCATCTCTTCTTTATCAATCTGTGAATAATCCTCATTCGTCAAATTATTGTTACCAATTTGACTAGCTACCAGTCCATTATAAGAAACAACCATAGCTGACACTAAAGCAACATGCTTTTGGGCTACTTCCACAGTCACATAATCCATGTTAGAAGTCTCTAACACAATGCAACTTGAGTTGGATGGAGATTGACCAACATTCGGTGCTGATTGTTGAGTCATGTTCACAGATGGAGGACCATAATAACTTGTGGGTTGCATCGGAGGATGAATAGATATGTATGATGAAGCTGAAGATAAACCGCAATAATTGGCAGCATTGGTTGGTTCCACACTTGAGACAAAAGCAGTCTGTGGAGCTGAACTCACACCAACACCTAAAACGGTCGGAAATGATGAACTAGCATAATACAGCTCCGGATTCTAAGGAATCTGAGCTCTCTTCGCCTTCCTTTTCTCATCCATTTCCTTGTTCTCAAGCTTCTGAATGAACTCGTTCAGTGTCCAAAATGGAAACGAGTCCTTCTCCCTCAAAACCTCCAAATGTTGATTCCAATAAACTGGAAGTGCATCTGCAAACTTTTCAATACATTCTGACATAGGATAAACAATTTCATAGTTAGAAAGTTCAGACAATAAATGGAAAAATCTAGCGGTAACTTAAATCTTTTAAAGTCTCATTCCCAACAAAGCTAAAGTTCTCGAATTCCTTCTTTTACTCATCCATCCTAAGCTTCTTTGTCTTCTCATTGCCACCATTTCTGCTTTTCAAAGCTTCCCAAAGTTACTTTGATGTAGTACATGGTCCAAACTAATGAAGTATATCTATGGTCAATGCTTGGGATAACTGTGAATACGCCTTCTTTTCAGCAGCATACTTCTTCTTATCTGTATCAGTCATGTCATCCAGTGCAATGGGAGTATCAGAATTCTCCACCATTGGTTGCACATACCCCTTTTGTAACACTTGCCACGCTTCACCACCATCTAGTCCCTCTAAATGAATCCTAAACCTTTTCTTCCATGAGTGATAATCAATCATATCCATCAACTTTGGTGGTCTAGTGCCATTTCCAGTAGATAGATCATTCATCAAAGTTGTTATGGCAGTTGTGGTCTGGTTTTGAACAACTGTGGCTGAGGTGGAGGTCTCACAACGGGTTGTGTTGGTCCCGAGGCCCAGTAATTAGTCATCGGTTGTGGTTATGGTTTACTACTCTCAGCTGCTACAGCCCATGGATTCATCGGTGTTTGCTTTTGTGGTGTCATGTTAGGTCGGGTGTTCATCAGACATCCCCAAATGTTATCCATGATGTGCACGTGTCAACACATAGACAAATTTTGGGCCCTGGAAATTTGAATCGACAGATCGTAAGGTCGAACGAAAAATTTTCCTCTGATTCGACCCAAAAATTACCCCGAATGAAAAATAGTCTGTCTGGTTTGACCTAACTGAAAGCACGAATGAATTCCTGATGGCACGAACGAAATTCTAAGGACTTGAATGAGAATCTAGATGGTCAAATTAAAATATATAAAACTAGTTCGACCCCTAAACTTAGCACGAATGAACAATCCTAAAATTCATTCGACCCGAATGAAAATCTGATTCGATCCATGATCAATTTTTCACGAAAATCACACAATTTTTATCTGAATTTTGAAAATGTTATTAATTTTGATTGGAAATGATCAGGTTTTGTTTCGGATCTTTGGAATAACAAGTTTTGTGAAAGAATTTTGAATATTACACGTAAAAACACCTTCAAATCAATCAAAAACCATGTTTAAACGATGTTCAATAGAAAAGTTTGGGTTATGATGATTTTGATCCGAAATTTTACAATTCTTATCAATTTGCAGTCGTGTGATCTAGCACAAGCTCTGATACCACTTTGTAGGATCGGTTTTGGTCAAAGAAACAATATAATCACACGAGTATTGACGTATCAGGTGCGGAAACCCTGAAAATCATGCAAAATGATAAAAACCTTAATCAAAACACAATAGAAATCATGTTCAACATGTTTTCATTAACTTTAATATCATAAAACGATTACAGACTCAAGTTAACAAAAACACACACTTAAAGGTGTAATTAACCTCTCTAAGACACACACACAACTGACCAACAACTCTAATAACCATCATCAACTAACTCATATATATAAAGCATTTCATTCGACCTATCGTGAGGTCGAATGAACCTATTTGAGGTCGAATGAACCTATTCGACCTTGACCTAGTTCGAACCAAACTAAATTAACTCATTCGACCTTACCAATATTTTGGTTCGACCTATCGATGACCCGAACCAAACTCAGGATAAACAAACTAACTTCAATACTTCGGCAATCTTGTCCTTTGGAATCCGAAAGCTACAAACACATATAGAATATGCATCTACAGCCTAAATCAATACCGAGTATGTAAACAAATTCATTTTGTGATGTTATTAGTGCAAGTGGAAATTAACTATCACAAATTCAAAATAAGATTACCACATCAAATATAATTGTTCAAATAGTCAAATACAACTAGAAAACAGAAAAATCCCTAAATTGTTCAAGAACCCTAACTTACAAATTACATCAGGGTGAACCTAAGAAAATTAGCCTCTCATGGCGATGATTGAAGCAAGGATGATTGAAATGACATCCACCTTCTTGATTCTTCAAATGATTCTTGAGTGAATATGATTCTTGGGTGAATATAATAAAGTATGAAAATTGGATTTTTGATGTAGAGAATTAAGTATGAGATGCCTCAACTTTGATAATCTTCCTTGATAATATAGGCCTCTAGATATTGTAACTCCCCAACAAGATCTCCGGTTCTTCTCCTTTTCGACCAATCCCAGCCTCTAGTCAAAGATACCATTCATTGCACTTTAAGGTTTTTCAAATTTTAAAATATTTGTTGCAGCCGCTGTCGGCGACACCAAGGTCCAGGCGCCCTAATTTCCGGCTGACGCCGTTCTCGCCGGCCTATTTGTTTGCTACCTGCAACCCACCATCGGCGACGATAGACAGACTGTCATCGACGGTCACTAGGGGTGTAAACGAGCTGAGCCGAGCCCGAGCCTGACTGGGCTCGGCTCGGGCTCGTTAAGGTTTTGTGAAGCTCGAGCTCGAGCTCGGCTCGGTTCGAGCCTACAATCTTGAGCTCGAGCTCGGCTCGCTAGCAGAATCCAAAGCTCGAGCTCGGCTCGAGCTCGCAAAAGCTTGGGTATAACTTAGGCTCGCGAGCCCAATCGTTAAGGCTATAACTTAGGCTCGGCTGTAACTTCGGCTGGGGCTCGGGTTCGTGCTCTAGCTCGTTAAGGCTCGATTAGGCTTGCTAGCCCAATCGAGCTTTGTATCTTAGGCTCGAGCTCGGGCTCGATAACTAAACGAGCCATATTTCAGGCTCGGGCTCGGGCTCGTTAAGGCTCGGCTCCTTCGAGCTTTTTACCGAGCCGATCCCGAGCCGCTACGTGTCATTTACACCCCTAACGGTTACCTCCTCGACGCCCAAAACTTCGGCTGACGGCGCGGTTGACAGTCACAACCTTCATTTTTCTCGTTTCTTAGTCTTCTTTTCTCCAAAGCTTCCAATTTCCAATCCCTTACTCCTTAAATCATGTAAAATCCATTCCATAAGCGTTTTCAACCTGTGACAAAAAAATCCATCAAAGTGTTGCATCCCATCTCACATAATAATGTAAAAACTTATTTTTAGATTCTATAGAGACGGGGTTTTCAACCACGCATCACTGTTAGGGTGAAATTGAGAAGGCGGGCAATAATTGAAGGACAATTTACATAATTCCTTCTGAACATGAACTCAAGCATGGTATAATTGAAGCACAATTTAACCCAACGAAGTCCTCTTCATTTGTCGAGGAATTGTGGTGGTGTATGAGTTGAAACCGTGATGAGTTTTAAATAATGGTCTATGTTGCTTTGTTATATTGTGAAGATAAATTTTTTTTTTTGTAATATTTTGAGCAAAACCAAAAAAACATGTTCTATTTTTATTGATTAATGAATAACGTTGTAATGTTGTGAGCATATTGACAGCGTTCGGCATATGACATTTTGTATTTTCATCAATTAATGAATAACTTGTTTTATTTTGTTTAATTTTTAGACAAATAAATAAAAGATATATACATTATGTGATATCTTCCTTCATGTTGGTTTCAGTTATTAATTAAATCAAATATATAATATAATTATTTCGTATTATCTACATCTTCCTTAACTTTTAATTTTATGTCTGAGTTAATTACCAAAACCGTCTTTGTGGGTTAGGCCAATATGTCAGTCCAACTCAAAACTTAAAAAAAATGCTTGAACAGTCCCTGACTTTTGACGAAATAGGCTAAAACAATCCATTTCGTTAACTGGGTTAAGTCAACCTCGTTAAGTTAGGGGCAAAATTGTCCATCTTTGTTAACATTATTGTCTTCTTCCCCAATTGTCTTCTTCCTCATCTTACCGAAACAGATTTAAGTGGGTCCCACCTCCTAACCCCACCACCACCCATCTCCACCTTCCATCACCAAAACTTATTCCTAAAAAAAACATTTTATACACTCACACCTGCAACAACCACACTCCATACACCATTAACACACACTAACCTTCACATGATCTCCGGTGGATGTTTTAATTACTGTTATTACCCAACAACACAAACAACAAATGACTTCATGGTGGACTACCTCGTCAATTCCATAGGTCTCTCCAAAGACGAAGCCCTCTCCGCTTTATCAGAGTTAAGCCACCTCAAATCCACCCAAAACCCTGATTCAGTCATCCACTTCCTCAACCAATACGGCCTCGACAGCACCCAGGTCAGAAAAAATGTATCTCACTGCCCTAAAATCCTAACCAGCTCTGTCCACAAAACCCTTGCCCTCAAATTCAAGCTCTTACACCCCTTACCTATACCCGCTCCGGCCCTCGAGAAGCTCCTCAGACAGAGCTGCAACATCTCCACCACTCGCTAAACACCAACGTCAGCTACCTCAGACAACTATTGGGCTGTGATCATAAGGTTAGCAAGGTTATCCATAGATCATGGTGGATGCTCTCCTCCGACTATGCCACCAAGCTCTCTTCCGTTTTGCTTCTACTTCAAAGACACGGACTATACCACCAATTAAGTGTGGTGGTTGCAGGTCAGTGTGTGTGTGTGTGTGTGTTAATTTTACTCAATTAAGTGATTGTCTTGATTTTTGTTAATTGAAGGCATAAATGTGTGAGTGATGGTAATGATGATTAGAATTTAGGACAGAGACACAGAGACAGAAAGAACAGAAGGAGGAGGAAGAGGAGGAGGAGGAGGAGGGGTAAAAGATGAAGATGGTGGGTGGTGGTGGTGAAAGGTGAAGATGGCGGTGGCTAGTATAGAGTGAAGAAGATGAGGTGGGTGGTGGGTCGCACTTCAGTTTTTTAAATACTAATTATTTATTTATTTGATTTTTTTAATTATTATATTTTAACAGGAAATATTTGAGGTAAATGGACGATTTGACCCCTGACTTAATGACAATGATTTAACCTTGTTAACAAAATAGACTGTTTTAGCCTATTTCATCAAAGTTCAGGGGACTGTTCAAGCAATTTTTAAAGTTTTAGGTTGGACCGACATATTGACCCAAACCAGAGGGATGTCTTTGGTAATTAACTCTTTTTGTTTTGTTAAATCCGTTAAGTTTTGGGGGTCTCTAATGTTAGGAAATGACAAAGGGGGTGTTTGTTTTTCTCTCAGAAGTGCTTCTGACCACTTCTGTCTGCGTTGCGCAGACGCGGGCAAACGTTTGGGGCGGGCAGACTATTTGTTTTTTGGAAGACCTTTCACTCCAAAAGCTCTTCCTAGCCTCTTCTTGGTGCAGACTTGCACCCATGTCTTCTCACATCTTCTCAACCTCTTCTCCATTCAATTTTATCATCTTCTCCTCCCAACTCCTCCTCCCTCCACCACCACCACCGCCACACCCTACCTCCTCCTCCTCCCTCCACCACCACCGCCGCACCCTACCTCCTCCTCCCCACCGTACCCTCATCCACCTCCCTCCACGCCGCACCCTACCTTGCTGTTGTGAAACCAAACAATAAATTCGATTGATCGAGTAAAAACAGGATTATAACGACAACGAATAAGAAACTGATTGATAGCTACGATTACAACAATGAGGACGTGTATGAAGATGGTGTTTTAAAGGATGACCAGACAATAGAACAGGTGACATTAAAAGAGGTGGAATTAGGTGGAGTGAGTGATAATAATTTGATTGAAGGCAACAGTGACACTTTATAAGTAAAAATAGATGGTTTTATATGTAAAAAGTGAAGGTGTGGACCAGACAAATCACTTTACCATTTGTGTGAGAGAGAGAGAACTGATGATTATGATGTTAGGTGTTTATGTGTGTGTGTTTTATTTGTTTATGATTTGGGGAATGTTTGTGGTGGATTATGGTTATGGTTTTGGGTTATGCTGCAGACGTTAAAAAACAAACAGTCTTCCTTTTACAGACTGCAGACCTTTGGTCCACCTCTTCTCCTTCAGACCTTTTGTCTCAGAAAAAAACAAACAGGACCAAAGAGAAGGGTGGTGTGAAATTTGGAAGGTGGGCAATAGTTAAGGGACCATTTACGTAACTCCTCCTGAACAAGAACTCAACCCTGGTATAAGCATAAAAGGAAATCAATCCTCTTGCTGTTTTCATTGTAAGAATAGAATTGAATAGAATGGGTGTGATGCAGGCGTTAGAAGTAGGTACACGTGTTCTGTGCCGTTGGAGAGACGGTAAGCATCATCCGGTGAAGGTAATCGAGCGGCGTAGGCTGCAGTCAGGTGGACCCAATGACTACGAGTATTATGTTCATTACACCGAATGTAAGCCTACCTTTCTTCTCTCTCTCTATCTATGCCCTTTCTTTCTTCTATCAATAATACTGTAATTTTTTAGGTTTAGGGTTTCTTGGAACAGTAGCCTGCCTTTAGTTAGGGCTTTTTTTAGCAATTGACCTTCCTTAGGTTTTATTTGCCCTACCTACATACAAGTATTTTTAGGGTTAACATGAAATTTTTTATTAGCCTTTCACTAGTAAGTCTGAGAAGAAAATATTCACCATTGAGGTTTTTATTCTACTATTATTATTATTATTATTATTATTAGCCTTTCACTGAAATTGTTGAATCGAGTTGTATCTTTATTAGTCTTCTACTCAACTTACAAGCCGTGCTACTGCTAGAATGGATGACTTCTTATTGATGTTTACGCTGTCTTTTTCTTAAGTGAAGTGAATGAGATCTTGAATTGTTAAGATCAGTTCCGGGAAACTGAATACCGAGCTTTTTTTTTGTTTGCATTTTTTAGAGAAAGCTGATAATGAGACCAAGGTTTGGCAAGGTCTGAAATTCAAAATAGTTATGTTTTATGAAGTTCTGTTATGTGGGGCTCATTTATAGCATAATCACAGAATCACTGACTTCGGCTGGCTAAAACTATCTCAATCTTAATGTAGCAAATTTTCAAAACCAACTAGCTGCAAGGTTGCTTTATCATATACAGACAGATGGTTACTAAAGTCTGAAACGACACTAAAACTATCACAACTTAAGAACATGAATCTGTTAATGAATTCTCTTTATGTCCTTGACTTTTGGAATTTATGAAATAGGAACAGTCTTCACTCTTCATTTACTTGGTAGTAGAAATGGAAAAACAATACTGTTATTGTTTTTCAATTTTATAAACAAATAAGAAGACAGCATTATGGAATTATTTGTGCCAGACAGGACCTAAACCATTGAGGACAATTTCTTGGACAATTTTAGTTTGTAATTTTTGTGATAATAAAAGTTTTAACTTATTTTAAGTCATGTTGTTTGTTTCAAGTATTGATTAATAATAAAATTCAAGGACCTTGGAACAGAAGAGATTCAAGCAGATTTATGTTATTGACAAATGCACACAAGCTATTAGTCTGCTAGTTTATTTGTTAAAGGATGGTGCTAAAGGATCCACACCTCTTGAGTTTTCTGCTTCTAAGTTTAAAAGTTATGCTAGGATAAGTGTTACCGTAGCTATACAAACTTTATATCAACTATTAATACTCAACTAAATTTTTTTTTTTTTGGATTTTCTTTTACCTCTTTTGCTATTTCTACTATATTATCATGATTGAGATATAGTATGTACGCGGTTAATGTTTTGCAACACTAATGATGTATGCATGTATCGTGTTTTTTTTTGTTGTTTTGGGTGTCATCCCTTCGGTTTCTTTTGTTGACAGTCAACAGGAGGCTTGATGAATGGGTTAGACTTGAACAACTTGACCTTGATTCAGTAGAAAATGATGTAGATGAAAAGGTCGAAGACAAGGTAATATATGGTGTACTTTGTTCTTCTTGATGCTTCGTTAGCATCTTGCAAGTTATATATTTGGCTTACGCTTACACATTGATCCATGTAGCGAAATTTGAAAGAGACTACCTGACTTACTACTCTTGGTTTATCGATGTGTTTTAGGTCACAGGTTTGAAAATGACACGTCACCAGAAACGCAAGATTGACGAAACCCATGTTGAGGTTTGTTTTACCATGTTATTTCTCTCTTTTGAAGTTATGGAAATTTTGGGTGTTTTTAAAGTTTATTTTTAATGATGAATACAGAATTTCGTAAATTACAAAAGTTATGGACTACCTTTTTATATGATTTGTCCAACAGCTTCCAGTTTTGCACTATTGACCAACAATTGGATTCTCTTAACAAAGTAGCCTTCTTTCTTTTTCTGTTGGTTTCTGTTGAAAAGTATTGTGCGACAAAATGACTTCATGAATGTGCAAAAATGCCAAATTTGAGTATTTTTTTTCGTTCTACCTTCCTCTTTTTTTATTTCACTCTTTTCTGCTTGTTCTTTCTTCTAGCCAGTGAAATGAGGCAGTTATCTTGCATTCTTGCTTGTATAATCTTGCACATAGTACTCAATATAAATGGAACTCTTCAGGACTTCTTGTTTAAAGATAAAATTACCATCAATTGATCTTCATCTGTTCTAAAACAGGACACCTCACTTACTAGATAAGGACAGCCAGACTAGTTTGTTATGCCTTATTACTCCTTTTAGCCTTAAGCTTTGTTGATGTTTTACAAAACAAATTTGTAACCATTTATTTAACTGGCTTTTACAGGGACATGAAGAGCTTGATGCTGCCAGCTTACGTGAACATGAAGAGTTCACAAAAGTTAAAAATATCGCAACTATAGAACTTGGAAGGTATGAGATAGAGACGTGGTACTTCTCCCCTTTTCCAGCAGAATACAACGATTGCCTCAATCTCTACTTTTGTGAGTTTTGTCTCACTTTTATGAAGCGCAAACAGCAGCTTCAGAGACATATGGTAAGATATGCTACATTTTCTTCTGTTTCTATTTATTTGTGAAGTTAGGTAATAGATTATCATTCATGTGAGTTTGAGTCTTAATTTTAGTTATTCTTGTCAAAATTTAGAATGATTTGAACATATTCTTCTCAAAATTCAAACATGTGTTATATATTGTATGGTTTTCAATCTTAGTTTAGTTGTTAGTATTATGTTTTGGATTGCAACAGTCAGATTTTTGGACTACTTTTGACATCTAATTGAAATATTTCGATGTTAAAGCATTTACAAGGTCGAAAATTGATGTGCAAGTAGTTGTAAAGCATTTTGTGAAAACCTATGCCTCGCCTGGTGTATGTGATGCAAACACCTGCATCTTATGCTTCATACCTCTGTTTCCGAGACCCTTTGCTCCTCAGAGGGTTAAAGCCTTTAAAAGGCAAGCACAAGTGGAGTTATCATTTTATATTTATAACTGTAATCAAGAGCAATAGAAGAGACGAAACTGGTATATTGATGTTGTACAAAGAAAAAAAAGGCTATAGAGGGTGTATATAGATACGTAACCCTAATCGGCCTGATTTTGTCTTCACATCCTAACAGCAATGCAGCCATGGCCGTTTATCAAATCACTTAGAATGTTTTGGATTGATTTTCTGTAATTCAATTTCAGATTAAGAACACCAGTTGCTCAGTTTATGTTTTCTTTATTGGCATCTTCCATTTGCAAAGAAGTGTGCCTCAACCCCCTCATCTATCTATATATAATATCATTGTTTATTTTTTGTTCTTGTAGAAAAAATGTGACCTCAAGCATCCCCCTGGTGACGAGATATATCGTAGCGGTACCTTGTCAATGTTTGAGGTATATTTTTGACATTTTAACACATGCTAACGCTCCTAGATGTATTTTGGACATTAACTTTGCATGTAATTATATACATAGTTTATTACATTTTTTGAGGGTGCGTAGTAGTGTGAATTGAAACTTAAGACTTAAAGCGATACTTATAGAATATTCCTCTTATGCACTTCAATGGAAGTAGGGTTTAATACACTTAAGTCATGTCATTCATTTAGCCATTTAGGCATGGAATGGCTAGTTGTCACTCCAATTGTAGCAATATCGTTTGAGTAACAAACGTAATAATATAAAAATATAACAACCAATCAAAACCAGTAGTGGAAAGTATATCGTTACTTGTGATGTCCAAATTTATGAAACTCTCTATTCTTCCTTGCTGCCAATTATTAATCCTAGTTAATTGAGATCACTTCATTGAGCAACAGGAATAAAGTAATTGTTAGTTAACTAGCAGAATAGCTAAAACATCAATAAGACTGTAGAGTTGTGGGCTCCTCCTGACACTGGCTACTTGAACCATTTTGTTTTATAACATTTGTTCTAGGATATGATGTTTATCTTCACGTGCTTAAGTTTTCTATTGTAAAAATTGCATTAAAGGATGATTTTTTTTTGGACAGGTTGACGGGAAAAAGAACAAGGTGTATGGCCAAAATCTTTGTTATCTGGCAAAACTGTTTCTTGACCACAAGACCCTGTACTATGATGTTGACTTGTTTCTCTTTTACGTGCTGTGTGAGTGTGATGATCGTGGGTGCCACATGGTTGGCTATTTCTCCAAGGTAATTATCTATTCAAGCTTTCCTGATTGGATAATACTGAAGTCATAAAGTTTGATTTATTGGGTTCATAATATGTTGCAGGAGAAGCATTCAGAGGAGTCATACAATCTGGCTTGCATCCTAACTCTTCCTCCCTATCAGAGGAAAGGCTATGGAAAATTCTTAATTGCGTTTTGTGAGTTCTTTTTTTAACCATTATCCAACTTTCTTGTTGATCTTTTCTGCTTGTATTATCTTAACAAAATATTGGAGACTTGGTACAAATATAGCGTTCTTAGAAAGTTGTTGCAATTATGAATGTGATTTATATACTTGAATGAACACTTGATAAATATCTTTTGGACATTTTAGTCTTTATCTTATAATGAAGAAGTTTATACTAGAACTCTCAGTTGCTCACAACAAAATTACTTCATTAAGATCGTAGCATTTTAAGGTTTCTGAATCTATGGGAATGTACTACACTTTTTTTTTTCTTTTAAAATCACAGAATTTGACCTATAGTCAAGTCTCAGCAATTAAATTATTGAAATCCCTAGAAATGATGAGAATAGATAACTAAAGTGATAAATAGCCCTTGTAGATATGTAATCTGTGTATTTAAAAGACATAGGAACCATAAATTACAATGCTGTTAACATAAGGTCTTCTCGAATTTAAATTCTTTAGGCTCCAGGCTGTTCTTTTTTTTTTAGGTCACTTTGCATTAACATGTTTGTTATTTGTTATATGATATTTGTATGTATAACCAATTTCATATGTCATTTCGAAAATCTACTATCTTAATATGGTTTGAGAAACATAGGGAATTTGTTTCACGAGTTATGGTCTGAAAAACTAGGATTAACGGTTCGGTTCGCGTTTTGGAACTTGGAACTGGCTCCTTACCTTTACAATTTAGTTATTTTCATTTGTGGAATATGCAGTTAAGCATATGTAAAATATAACCGTCTATATCATTTTTAGTAATTTTATACAAACTGACGACTATGTTTTATTTTAAAAACCTGTTTAAACTGTCAAACTGAACAGTTTTTTAGTGGTCTGGCTGACTCAGCCAACCCGGCTTATTTTCTGAAGTTTTTTTTACAGCAAATTTGAGATTATCTGAATTATTTCTTTTTTCAATTATCTGAGTATACTTTGCTTTTGTTTTTAGTTTTAGTTTTTGACATGTAAATAATGGGATGCTTTTTTCACATGGTGCAGCTTATGAACTTTCAAAGAAAGAAGGTAAAGTTGGGACACCTGAAAGACCTCTTTCTGACCTGGGATTGCTTAGCTACAGGGGATATTGGACCCGTGTTCTTTTAGACATTTTGAAAAAGCACAAAGGCAATATATCCATTAAGGTCTGTCACTATTGCATGGAGCTACTTATAAAGCTTTCAACTTTTTTTGTTTAGCTGATTATATACCCTCCAGATTATATGTTTTACTTGTGAATATTTAAGGTTCAAATGAGTATTTATTATAATTACCAAGGAGGGGAACCTTTACCTGACAATAAACATTAGATGGGGTTTGGTAGGTGTGCATACAGAACTGAGTATTAATGATATGCATATAAATACCCCAGGATATTAAGAATAACAGTGTAAATACTGTGTTTACCATATATGGGTCGTGATGACCCACAAAAAGCTCCTTTGTCCCTTGTTTGGTTTTATAAACAGTTAATGTGCTATATAGGTTATAAAGTTACAAAAATTATAGTACCATAGTAAAAAAAATTATTGGTTAAAAAAGTGATTTAGGAGGCTTTTAGCCCAATTTTGACCGTTTGAATGGGTCGAGTTGAGTGCTGTCTTATCTCAAGTAGGTCAAACGGAAATGGGCAAAGTCATTTAAAGCTGCACAAAGTCCATAATTAAAGCATACAACTTCTGTGTTTTTTATTCAAAGATCTTGATTATCATTGTAATTAACAAACTATTTTGGACCTGACTGCTCATTTTGCTCCTTGAATTACTTGTGATCTTGAAAAATTAGGGATTGTTTTTTTCTGTTAGTACTAACTCAACCCGACCTAACCTACAGGAGCTTAGTGACATGACGGCCATCAGGGCAGAAGACATATTGGCAACTCTACAGGCGCTGGAACTGATACAATACCGAAAAGGGCAGCATGTGATTTGTGCAGATCCCAAGGTGTTAGATCGGCATCTAAAAGCTGCGGGTCGTGGTGGTCTTGAGGTCGATGTTAGCAAGTTGATTTGGACTCCTTACAAAGAACAAGGTTAACTAGTGGTTCCCCTCTTCCTAATTGCAATTATGATTTGAAGTAGCTCAGATAATTGCTTTGTAAAAAACCAGACATGATTTTGCTTCTGATGTTTGTTTAAACAATATAGAAGAGAATTAAGAAGTAATATTATGTATTCTGATGTTAACCGCACACATACACAAACATATACATGCTAAACTAGATATTTATATCTCTGTTAAAATGGATCTTCTTAACAGTTGTCCTTGCAACATTTCTTTTGTTAGAGAAAATTGCTTGAATAGTCCTGTGGTTTGCATTTATTTTACCTATAGTCCCTACATTTTCAAAGCTACAGTCCTAGTCTCCACCTTTTGACATCGTTTAACTCGAATAGTCTCTAGAGTAGGTGGAACCATACATGTCTTATGTACATGTTTTGCTCTTTATCTGCAAGGCACTCATTCTCTCTCCGTACACTTTTCCTTTTCCCCAACGTTCTTTTTTTCTCAACGGTCCGATCTAGTCTTCTCTGGCCAAGACCGCTCTAGCCAACGGAAAACCCACCACAGGTAAGTTTGCCTTACGACACACCCCACAGGTAATAATCGATGCCCTCTCTATCTCTTTATCCCTCTCTACACCCCCTTTCTATTTTTCTCTTCTCCGACCACCCACTACAACCGGCAAACAACGACGAGCGCCACAAACATTCAATAATCGGTGAGCTGACTGTTCGGTGACTCGTCATCGTTCAACTTTGGGGCCAGGGGTCTCTTACATTGTGAGCACGGTAAGTCCATAGTGAAGGCATTCAGGATCGAAGACACTCGATTGCACTGTAAGTTCTTTAAAGTGGGTTTGGCCTACCAAGATAGCACTGTAAGTATATTCCTCTCTTAACTTAATCGTTATACCACACCATTTCACCACTAAACCAAATTTAGCCTTTTTATTTTAAACCTTTTGTGTTGAAACTCGGTTTAGTAACTTATTTAACTCGTTTTTGTGTTGTAAATAGTTCGTGTTCGGGTTATATATTTAGAGCCCGTGTGTTGTATATATTTGTGTTATAGTTATCGGTTATATTCGATATTGTATGTAATTGTAAAAAAAATCCAGAAAAATAGTATACCCTAAAATAGGGTAATTTAGCAGAGTTTGAGCAGTTTTTAGGACTTTAAAGTTAGAATTTTTGTGTTTAGCTCGATTAAAATAAAAATCGCCTATATTCGCGTGTGTTTTGTATAGTTCGTGTTGTTTCTATTAGTTAGACATAACCGCCGAGTTTTAGCCGTTTTGTCACTGTAAATATCCATTCCTCACCCTATACCCTTGCCTATCATTACAACCCTTTTAAGACCTCTAGATTTGTGCTTTTTCACACGTTAATTGGTGAAGATTAGATCTTTTGATAAGCTTATGATATTGCACGATTCATTGTCTTGGCGATGGAGCAATTTATACATACTGTAACACCCTAAAATCCGTAATACAGAAAATACGCAGCGGAAAATACGGACTAGAAAATTTCCTTTCTTAATAGAATATTCTCAAAGGTTTGGAAAACATATCTAAGAGATATTTTGGTGTTACATCTTTTATTGTTTCTTATTACATTCAACATGACTCATATTTATTAGATTATGTGACCGTGACCACGTACAATCCGCTTTCTCGCTCGATCTCCATTCTTTCCTTACTTCATTAGAGAGACAAGACAACCTGCAATCACCACATAACCATTTCGTTAGTTCATTAGGTGAATTCATGCAAATTACTCACGATGCGGAAATAACATCCAACAATACTCCATAATCCTGTTCAAGCGCCTTTTTGCAAGTTCGGGTGTGATACCCCGATCCGAACCTCCGGGTCCCATGCATTCATACTTACATACCTGCATCTTCATTTCCATTCTCATAATAAAAGGTTAATAACCTTACAATACATATAAGCGTACGATTCCCACACACAACCTACCTCGACCCGTCATGTTACTCTTCCTTCATGAATCATCTAGGACATATATGACGTACCCAATCCTATATTTATTCTACACATAATTACCATCCTTTACCTACAAGAAACTCTCACTCAAACCCGAGTATGAGTTCCCATACATACATCACATTTTCAATCTACAAAAGCATAATAATCTACCTACCGTATTTGTTACCATTATACAAACGTATCAATTAAATTACATGCACATGTATCATTCCGTACTTATGTCATATTTCCAAATCCGACATTCCTATTACTTCCTACACCCATACATAGCATTCAAAAAGTCCAACAATGCTTGCCGATGCGTTAGACGCGAATAAGGATTGCACGTATAAGCTAAACATCAAAATACATGAAAAACGGACAATACTCCAGTGGGGAGCGCATGCTGGTGCACACCAGCGCAAGGTGCGCTGGCCACCTTGCGCCCCCTGTTTAACCACATCAGAAGGTCAGCGCAAGCTGACAAGGCACCAGCGCAAGGTGCTCTGACTTGCTCTGACCTTGCGCCCCTGATCGGTTTTGCTACTAACTTTGGGATTTTCGCACAAAATCAAAGATATTGATACCCCAAAGCTATATTCACTTAACCTTAGCCATTTTGAAGCCTTAAAAGACATATTTTTATCATCCCATTTGGTTTGTAACATTCATACAAATCACGTGGCCCGTTTACCTACGTATCACGTGTAATTGGCTGTCTTTGGTTTATATGCCCATCATAAATACACGTTAAGATTCATTATCCTAAATGGAATAAGAATCACTTACCTCAAGTCCTCCAAGTTCATGCTTGTTTACTTGCCTCATCTTGACCCATTAGCTCCCCATGCTTGAGCCCATCCTTCCTATCATTTCATATCATCATGTTCACATCATAGTTAGCATACATGATCATTCACACTAACAACCATTCCCAACAAATATCACATTGACTTTCATTAGTCAATTTCTATCATACTTAAAGCGTACATTCATAACCACATTTATTCTCACATCATGTAATACCACTTATTATCATATATGCCACATAGTCTAACACGTGATGCGTCATATAGTATTTCTAATCACACAATCATGTTTGGGAGCCTAACCATGTTATTCTACATTATTGACTTGGTGGAAAGTCAACTTTCAACCATTCAAATTTTCTAGTTAGAAACATATATCCATATTAATGTACTAGACCATATGAACTTCACCATAACAATATACTCACATGTTGCGGAACACATACAACCACATGATCACTAAGGTTATCATATGCGTTCATACATTTCCTCCCATGCATACTAGAGCCTTCATGATCTCTAATTAGCAACATAGCCCAAGAGTATCTCATAACACTAAATTCCTACATGAATACTCCCTAGTGCACAATTCTCATGCTAATCCACTTTCAATTATATCTATTATCACATTACTTTCATACTTGTCCAATCTTGCCTACAATTTCACAAGTTAGACTAATCTAGACATTTCATCAAACACTTAGTGTGCATACAACATTTAAAACACAATGTACAAGCATTTCATGCCTACTTTCATAGCTCATAACATAAATCATCATTTTCTTCCCTACATTACATATCCTTCATTCAATAGTTATCAAACATAGCAATTCATCACTTTCTTTTCAATCTATTTATCACATTTGATCAAGAATGATCATGGGTAAAAACCCCCATTTTTCTTGAACATGAACCCTAACTCAATGTGCCAATTGAGATCATTAAATCATAAATGACACTAGATTAGTGCATCAAAACATGAATTCAGCCATCTAATACTTACAATTTACCCAATTTAGGGTTAGTTCATCAAAACCCACCAATAGCTTCAACCAAGAAGTTTCATGATAAACAATGGATACTTACTTGATGCTTAGAAGGTGATGAACACTTCTCCAATCTCAGATCATACATGCAAAATCTCCATTCCCCTTGTTTACTAGAGGTAGAAGGCACACACACATATACACAAACACACACATTCTCCTGAAGTGTGTGTGTGTGTGTCGCATATAACCTCCCACCAAAATGTAGGTGGTGTTTAGTTTTGGTTCTTCCCAAATCCAGCCCTTCTAGTTTGATACCCTTCAAACATTGACTCAAACCTTATTGAAATTCTATATAACTTGTGTATCTATCTAGGATAGGTACTTAGTTATTTCACCCCATGCTATAACACATTAAAACATGCTACTAAATTAAAGTTCGGGTTTTGGGGCGTTACACATACACATTACACGTATGTTTCAGAAATAAAACCGAGTGTGTGTGATCATTGTGAGTCGTGTATGGGTTTGCGTGCTATGTTTATCGGAAGTGAATTATCGCTGTTTAGTTGTCTTGTCGCCTGTTTATATATTTGTTGGCTTGAATATATCTATACAAGTTATTTTGTCTTTGTTGCCATTTGGCGTGTTTTTAGTTTATTTCTATTTTAGTTGTTTGCTTGAGGACAAGCAAAGTTCAAGTGTGGGGAAGTTTGATATACGTTAAAATATACATATATAAGTCCTCGATTAATCTCCCAAATTGCGCGTTTTTGACTGTTTCTGCATGAATTCGGTACTTAATCACTTTGTATTGTCTTTGCAGGTCTTAAACTGCGCCCAAAGACAAAGTTGAAGAAGTCGGGCGAAATCTGGACTGAACGGACATTTCCTGCACAATAAGAAGACACTGATCATTGTGCACGACCGTGCAGGCCTGCTTGACTTGACAACACTTGATCAACACTGCCAGTGCAAGAGCACGTGTAAAGGAATTTGTCAGTAACCTTGATCAGCACTGCCGTGCCGACCTAGTGCACTGCCGTGCAAACTCGTTTTGCTCGGTTGCACTGCCAGTGAGGCAGTGCAACCATGTTCTCGAGTACTTCATAATCAGCACTGCCGTGCAACATTTGTGCACGGCCGTGCAACTCCCCCAGAAATTTTTTGAAACCAAGTGGCCAACTTGCCTGGCACATTAGCTGACGTCACGATCAAAATAAAGTGCATGGTCGTGCACATCTTTGCACGGCCGTGCGCCTTTATAAGATTTCTATAAAAACAGAGCATAACTTACTGATCAGATATTGGGTTTTTTTAGGCGATTTTGGGTGATTTTCTGGACCTGTGACTTGCTGTGAAGGCTAAGAACAAGCTCGGGAGGTGATCCGAATCCATTATCATCATCTAATCCATCACATTAAGCATTTTATGGTTTGATCTTTAAACTTATATATTGTTCAAATCAGTTTGTATTAGCTTGAATATGATGTTTATGATTATATTTGTAAAATAATGGCATGTTGGTCCTCCTTTAACCAAGATAGATAGTTCGGATTGACGGTTTCTTTATCACCGGTAGTAACCATCGGAGCAAGAGCCGAAAAACTGCCATCAACATGATGAAGGACTTGTTGATAGGCGAGTAAAGGGAGCATTTGTGTTCTCTAGTAAATGAAATTAGTAGAGTTCAGTTTAATCGCGATCATAAGAGCAATACTGTTCATGGGGAAATGAGTATTTGAGGAGGAAGCCATGGAAGAATGATCGACGGAAGAGAAAAAGATGCAGAACTGAGAGAAAGAAGCTAGAAGGCTGGAAGGAGATCAGGTGGGAGGGAGGGAGAGGAAAAGAGAAAGATATGGAAAACTTCATTCTCTAGTAATGACTCGATACTATGAAACAATTGACTTTCTCTATATTCAATACATGAGTTAGAGTACAAATATATAGACAAAGAAGCTACACATAGCACCTTAAGTAGAAAATAAATTACAATACATACACACTAACTTATTATTATCTAACATCACCCCATCTAAGTCTAAACATCCTTTATCCTTATGAGGTAGCACATACCCAACTTTCAACTTTCAACATGCTTTGTTGGGTTAGCTAGTGCAAAATGAATGCTTTCCTTTGTTCAAAACAAGCCTCAAAGTGCAAGGGGTAATAATAATGAATAATAATAATAATCCGTAACCGAAAAGTACAAAAACCGTGAACAAACCACCACCACCATCACCAGCATCATCAATGGTTAAATCCACCAAAATCCACCCAACAAGCGAGCCAGAAAGCTCATACTCCCTAGAAAAATTCAATCTATACGAAACGAGAGCTCGATACTACCTGATCGGCAGCGATTGCAACAAGCGGTTTTTCCGAGTGCTGAAAATCGACCGTATGGAGTCCTCGGAACTCAACATAAGCGAAGATCCCGTGGTTTATCCTCCTCAGGAAGTGAAGAGCCTCCTTCACCGTATCTCTGAAGGCAATCGAGCCACCGGTGGCTGTATCTTCGTCAACAAGGTTTACGGCATCATCCTATTTTGTTGCTCTAACACATATTGTGTAAAACCTAGGACATCAGCATCACTACCTAAGGCTCTTAGTCCAAAATCTAACTCACCTTTTGGAATTAAATAGTGGTAGTACCTAACACACCTGGCATCATAACCTAGCTGTTCCAAAATACCATCCATTGTGTGAACAGAAAACTTATCTATGTCTAACATGTCTACAATGTCTTCCAAGCCTCTTTCATACATCCGTCCTGGAAATTTTGAAAACACACCACCATGATGCAACTTGATTGAAAACAAATGTCGACAACCAACTGCAAGAAGCATGGAATTCCAACATTAGATAACCAATGTTTAAAAAAACTGGAGAAAAGAACTGAATCGAGGTCGAGGAAGCTCATACCGTATAATTCTTCAACATCAGCTTGTTATAATAGATTACGAATAATAAAACGAGGTCTAGTTTCATCCGTCAGTGTGTTTGATCTGTGAATGTTAATTAGGGTTAGCAATTGGGGGTTTTGATGTTTGAATGGAACGTGGGTTTTTTCTTAAACTGAATAAGCTTATAAGGGGATTAAAATGGAGGGTAAAATTACCCTCACGTGCATTCCACGTAGGGTATATTAACAGAATATTTTAACTAGGTTAAGTGTAAATGACAAAAATCGTGACAACTTTTCATATAAACAATAAAAGACTGAAATTTTTTTTTTAAAGGACTCACTTCATAATTTTAATGTTTATAAAGGGGAAAAATTGTAATTTTCTCTAATAATAATCGGTAACCGAAAAGTACAAAAACCGTGAACAAACCACCAGCAGCACCAGCATCATCAATGGCTAAATCGACAAAAATCCACCCAACAAGCGAGCCAGAAAGCTCCTACTCCCTAGAAAAATTCAATCTATATGAAACGAGAGCGAGATACTACCTGATCGGCAGCGATCGCAACAAGCGCTTCTTCCGAGTGCTGAAAATCGACCGTATGGAGTCCTCGGAACTCAACATAAGCGAAGATCCCGTGGTTTATCCTCCTCAGGAAGTTAAGAGCCTCCTCCACCGTATCTCTGAAGGCAATCGAGCCACCGGTGGCTGTGTCTTCGTCAACAAGGTTTACGGCATCGCCGGTCAGTATTTATTTCTTTTTTCCAAACCTATCCTATTTTATTAACTTATTCAAATTCATTAATATGTTTATTCTTTCTTGCTTTCAGGTTGTATTAGGTTTTTGGAGTCTTATTATTTGATTTTGGTTACTAAGCGTAAGCAGATTGGGTGTATATGTGGTCATGCCGTTTATAGTATTGAAGACACCCAAATTCTTACAATTCCTCATGTCTCCGTGCAGACCGATGTTGCTCATTCCAAAACCGAGCTCAGGTAATTATTTATTTTTGTCTTGTTGTCAATGGACAGTTGTTGAAACAGAAGTTGAAATAGGTTTATGTTATCCCAGTAAGTTTACTTAAGGTAGGTAGGTTATAAATCTTGAAGCCAAATAGAAAGCACTAAAACATTATTGTCTATGTCTCTATGGTTTAAACAGTTATCTTTGTAATGTTTTGGATCTGATATCTTTTCACTACTCCAATATGTCGATGTTGGTTGATGTTCGCCTCTGCCAACAACTTACTTTCGCTATAGTGACTACCTTGGTAATGGTCCAATTATATTAACAGTTGTTGTTTCCACCTCTATATCAGGCAGTCCCACAATGACCAACATACATTAGGCTTAGTGGTATTCACCAAGTGGTTGTGGGCTTATGTTCTAACCGGAGCAATAGTGAACAGTGTATGTGTCTTTCACTAAAATAAAGAAGAATAAGCAGGAAATGCTAGCACTTTTGTTATGTTTAGATAAAAGGGTAAAGGGAAAATACTTGACCTTCTAGACTTATGCTATTCTTTATAATTTTATGATAATAACATTAATTTCTTACTTATCATGGGGGGAGCTTAGGTGAACAATGGTGGAACAATTCCGGAATGAAGGTTCAATCATATTCTATAGAGCACTAATAATGATGTGAGAGCCTAAATAATGGTATAAACTAAGGGACGAGGATGTGCGTGGTTCATTTAGGAATAGCTAAGGATTGGGAGCTGTTATAATGAAAAGTCTACATTGATACATTCACATATTGCATTATTGCAAGACGCCTCCTCATTTTCATTACCGTTACTTTAACTCAAAAACCCTAACCAAACACCCCCTTAGTGTACGTGTGGCATTATTACCATATAACATTATGTATATGCGTTATCATTAATACTATTCTGTATGGAAGAATACCATAAATGCATTCTTGGGAATTGTGCATCCATTTCCAAGAATGATTACTCCATCATTGACAGAAACTCCTTGATCGCTTTTGTTTTGACTTTGATTATATATTATTTGGAGTATTGGGGGATGCTAATGATATTGTGTATCTAAAGGACATATAGCTGTATAGTTTATTTTGGAAAAAAAGGTTACCTAATAACTAATTGAATATACGACTTTAGATTTCTATTTCTCTGCCATTGCATGGTGTTTCATGTCACTAAATGTGCCCTGCGTGACACTATCGGACCAAAATTTACTTATATTAACATTGATTGTTATTTTCTTGTTCCAAAATGTTGACCACATGATAGTTGTGAAAGTAAAGTTAGTTTAATTTTTTATTTCACGTTTAATGTACACATGTTTTTTAAACTTCTAACCGGACAAGTTGAAACAAAGTTGTAATAGGTTTATGTTATCCCAGTTTAGTTAAGGTAGGTATAAATGTGCCCAGAAAGGTTATAAACCTTGAAGCCTAGAAAACACTAAAACATTACCGTCTATGGTTCCTAGTGATGATAGGAACTTGAGTTCAACGGTAACTGTTGTAATATTTTAGTCTTATCACTCCAATATGTCAGTGTTGGTTGATGTTGATCTCTATTCTCTCCCAACAACTTCTTAGTGCATGTGTATCATTATTAGCGTATATCCTTATGTATACACGTTTTCATTATTGTTGTTCTATATGGAACAATACTAGAATCGCATTCTCGGGAATTGTGCATCAATTTCCATGCATGATTACTCCATCACTGATAGAAACTCAAACTCCCTAATCGCCGTCTTTGGTTTTTTGTCCACCCAATAGTTACACTTTTTTTTTTTTTTTCTCCATTGGTCCCAAAAGTGCTTATTCATACCAATATGATAGGACCCTATTTATACTAAAAATAAATGGAAATGTAGGAGGCAATTTAATTGTCCTTCCAAATTGGCTTGTGGTTATGCTGAATAGATGCCTAACCTTTAATGAGTCATGCATTCACAGCTAATACATTATACTTATATAGACAACAATAGTTAAGGAAATATCGAACCATATTGTATTATTATTCTAACTATGGAAACATTGTAATTGTCATTAACCAAGTAAAATATATAAGCATAAGTGTTTACCTATTTGATAAGAACGTGGTTAGATTCGTGATAATAGCCAAATGATGAAAGAAATGATTAGAAGAGGTTATTGTGAATGTCCACATAATAACCTTAATGACCTATAGATACATCGATATAATATTTGACTTACCATAATAATGTGACGTGGTTACCAGGAAACTTGGAAAACTACTGTCACAGGAAAATAATGACAAAGAATCCAGTTAATAAACGAAAGACAACTAATTAAAAAAAAGCAACCTAGTAATATTGACGAAAATCGCTTGTAAGCGTCACATCCTCTCACTATTTTCTCCTCACATAATTACAACTTGTTTTAAATATCTAGTGAGGGAAATAATGTAGTAGTCATATTAACAGGTATACCAGACTATCTGTATTCTATTTATCATCATTACAACTTATTTCTCAGCTTATCCCTCAATATTTGGCTGCACATTGGCATGTTTCTTAATCTAGTTTGGTTACAATGCGTATTTGCATCCATTACATAAATCATTTCATATCTTAGGTGAAAGAACATATATCATCTTTTACTATCTTCACGTTTCAACACTTTTTCAAACATTGTGTTGGACTCAACTCAACTCTTTTCTTTATTTTCATTTATTGCACATAATCTTGACCACGTAATAAAAGTTTCAACATAGAATGTGTTGTTTTTACATACATTGTAGTAACATTGAACTGCATGATAATAAATATCTGGTGACTTTGGTTCTGGTGATTTGAACATAGGTTATAATATCGGTGCAGGTATAAGAAGCTATTATCCAGTGTGGATTTGACAAAGGATTTTTACTATAGTTACACCTATCCTATAATGCGAAGTTTGCAAAAAAATGTCTTGTCCAATGGTAACGAAGGGATGCCATATGATGATATATTTGTGTGGAATGCTTTTCTAACACAACCAATTCGATCAAGATGCCGTAACACTATTTGGACAATTGCTCTCGTTCATGGAAATTTTAAGCAGGTTTGTTGCTTTTACACTTGCTTGTAGTATCTCCATGTTGGAGTGAAGGGTTTCGTTCTCTTCTTTTACAAATGAATTAAATATTGATATTGTGTTTCTTTTCTTATAATTTTAATGCTACATTCCCAAAAATGTTTGTAGGAGGATTATGAAGTTTTTTATACACAGTGGCATTTTTAATAAAATGCTGACATATTCAATGAATTACAACTCATTAATACATAATCAGATACAGGTCTTATCTTTTCATGTGACAAATCCTAAAACACTCAACATGTAGAATGAACAAAAAATATTTGTTGGCATTCATTGCCTGTTCATTAGGAGTTTTCATAGATAAAAATTCACCTGTAGGTGTTATTTAATTAAAAAAAGTCTGGTAGGTTTTTTGTTTGTGTATGTGTGTGTTCAACGTGGATTCACCACTATTATATTTATGATTACAGGTACGACTATCGGTTTTTGGAAGGGACTTCAGTATTGCACTCTTGTCTAAGAGATCTCGCCACTTTGCTGGGACACGGTATGTTCTTCATGATGTTGAAATCATTTTAAATTTTTATATTCTTCACACGTGATATGTTCTTTCTTTTGCTTACAAAAATGATATGAACTGTATTTTGGATAAAAAAAAGTATTTCTAATTAGATAAAATCCTTCATGTGTCACATATTCTTATTAGCTGTGTATTGGTTTCCCTGGATACACAGTTACTTGAAAAGGGGAGTAAATGATAGGGGTAGGGTTGCAAATGATGTTGAGACAGAGCAAATTGTTCTTGATGAAGAAGCTGGATCATTCAAAGGGAAAATGAGTTCTGTTGTACAAATGAGGGGCTCAATTCCCCTGTTTTGGTCACAAGAAGCTTCACGATTAAGTCCAAAACCCGATATCATATGTAAGAAGAATCACCTTTTTTTCACACTAGTCTTCTTGTTCAATTTTGATCGAAATCAAATAAAAACTGTAATTTTGCTTATTTATTACTTTGAATCTTTGATTTATTAAATAAGAAAGAAATAATATGCTTTTTTCTATGTTAATGGAAAGTATAGTGATACTAGATATGATAGTAGAGGGGCGATATAACCAAGTGGATCAAGGCAGTGGATTGTGAATCCACCATGCATGGGTTCAATTTCCATCGTTTGCCCAAATTTTATTAATGTGTTTTTCTTCTTATCTTTGATAATTGTTTGATTCTGGTTGTAGTGCAAAGATACGATCCTACATATGAGGCAACCAAACTTCACTTTGAAGATCTGGAAAAGAGATATGGCAATCCACTTATTGTGCTTAATCTGATCAAGGTTTGTTTTCTAATCCATATTAGATTTGAAATACCTGGTAGTTAACGTACTGGTTATTAATGTAGACTGTGGAGAAAAGGCCAAGAGAAATGATGTTACGGCGTGAATTTGCCAATGCAGTTGGGTATCTAAACCAGATACTTCCAGAAGAAAGTCAGCTTAGGTTTATCCACTGGGATTTTCACAAGTTTGCAAAAAGGTAGTTATCTTATGTTTTGTCAAAACCAAATGACAATCTTAGGTTTCTGCCATTGACTTTGTCTTTTGTTTGTGATCTGTTGAAGCAAATCAGCTAACATCTTGGGTGTTTTGGCTGGTGTTGCTGGCGAAGCATTGGATTTGACAGGCTTCTATTATAGTGGAAAGCCAGCTGTTGTTAAAAAGAAATCAATCCAACTCAGTAGGACAAGTACCGCCCGGTATGTTACCCAATTTTATATTTTTTGCATGCATGCGTGTCTGCACTTTTGGAAGTGTTTACATCACTATTCTTTATTTTATGCATGCATGCTTCTTTATTTCAGCTGCTACTGTTTATTTATCACTTTAAAATCCGGTATTATATATGTGCACATATATTTACATGTATACTCTCTTTAAAGATATTTATAGTTTATTGATGAGTCGACATATATTTACAAGGGATGTTGCAGAATTATGAATGAGGAAATTGATTCTATACGTGTTCTTATAGTCAGTTTGATCACATAGAGTGGCGCTGAACTCGTAATGTTTAATATAAGGTGTGGAACTCAGCTCCTAGAACTTATGGCGCAGTAGTGGGTTTGAGCTGATGGACTTGCATGCCTTACTTTGCTTTAGTGAGAGGCTAAGTAGTTACCTCGGTCAATATATTGGCGATATATCACCGATATCTCGGTTTTTGGTCATCAACCGATATATCGGTCAAAATATCGGTACCGATATTATTGGCGATATTGGCCGATATTTTACCAATATTTGACTGATATATCACCGATATTCCCGATATTGGTGTTTTTCTTCAGAGTTCTTCCATTTGTCTTGCTTCTTATAGTTGTTATTACTGTTTTAAGTCTTAATTGTTAGTGTTAAATATTAGTGTTTTAGATCTTAACAAGTTCCCACTTGCTACAATTGTTAGTGTTTTGCAAGTTGTAAAAGGTTAAATTGTTAATGGTAGGAGAGTATATTGAATTGTTAGTGTTAAATTGCTATATGTATGGATTTTGCATGATATAAAAATTGCCGATATCCCACCAATATCTCACCGCGAGAACCCATATCTCAAATATCGGTCCTTCACCGATATCCGATATTTTACCACATTAACTGCTTAGGTGAGAGGATATAGTTAGCCAACTTTAGCATTTAATGCTCTAACCAACAACTTCCATGTTTTGTCTTCTGGTTAGCAAGGTGAAAATGTGCTTTAGTAGGTGTTCATTTTTTCTTTCTTGTAAACTTTGTCTCATTAATTGCAATGCACCCTGTGGTACATGAGATATGGGAGATCTTAAAAGTTTTTAAGCAGGAATATTATCTTTATGCAATACAGTGAGGGACATTTGTCAAGCGAAGTGTTCCTTTGTTGATTCTGGTGATTGCTTGAGCTTTATCTTCAACTTTGTTTTTGACTCAGTTGGATTGTCTTCTTAGGAAATTAGCTTGGAGCACATTTCTAAAAGTGGTCTATGGTATTATTGATTGAATGAATTCTCAACATACAATACAATCCCTTTATATAGGGAAAACAATACAAGATAATTAGGAAACAAATATTATCTCTATATCTATACAATTAATTCAAATCATTCAAATATTATAGAAGATAATCCGATAATGCTAAGATCCCCCCGCAGTTTGATCGGCGCAGAGCAGACGGTTAAACTGGAGCGAAAAGACTGGAACATTTCTCTCGATAATCCCTTGGTAAAGATATCTGCATATTGTGAGGAGGATGGAACGTGAAGGACCCGGATATGGCCTATGCGAACCTTCTCACGGACGAAATGTATGTCAATCTCAACATGCTTTGTTCGTTGATGTTGCACCGGATTATTAGAGAGATAAACCGCAGAAACGTTATCACAATAGACCACAGAAGCTCGTTGTAGAGGAACGTGAAGTTCAAGAAGAAGATTGCGTAACCAAGTCGCTTCAGCAACTGCATTAGCTACCCCGCGATATTCAGCTTCGGCACTCGAGCGGGAGACAATAGGCTGTCGTTTGGAGGACCAAGATAAAAGATTATCTCCTAGAAAAACACAATAACCACTGGTGGAGCGGCGTGAATCAGGACACCCGCCCCAGTCGGCATCTGAATAGGCAACAAGAGAATGCACGGTGGACTTGACAATTCGTATGCCATAAGAAATAGTACCCTGTAAGTAGCGAATGATTCGCTTCATAAAATTAAAGTGGGGATCCCGTGGCTCATGCATAAACAGGCACACCTGTTGAACGGCATATGAAATATCTGGCCGAGTAAATGTCAAGTACTGTAAAGCCCCTGCTAAGCTACGGTATAAGGTGGGATCATGAAAAAGAGCCCGTCTGTGGCACTAAGTTTGCAAGATAAATCAACCGGAGTGGTGCAGGGCTTACATGAGGACATAGAAGCACGGTCAATAATGTCTTTAGTATATTGAGACTGAGACAAAAATAAACCGTTGTTGTGATGAGTCACCTTAATACCCAAGAAATGATGTAAACGGCCCAAGTCAGTCATGGCAAACTCACGAGATAAGGCACCAATGATCTCCTGTAAAAAGGCATCCGTAGATGCAGTAAGAATAATATCGTCGACGTATAGAAGTAAATACGCCACGTGAGAGCCCTTGTTGTAAATGAACAACGATGTGTCGCAGACACTACTCCGAAAACCCTGCGAAAGAATATATGTGGCAAAGCGTGTGTACCACGCACGAGGTGCCTGTTTTAGACCATATAAGGACTTTTTCAACCTGCAAACATAATTCGGACAACGCTTGTCCACAAACCCCGGTGGCTGATGCATAAAAACTGTCTCCTGTAAGTGCCCATGTAAGAAAGCATTTTTGACATCCAATTGGTGAATCGGCCAAGACCTGGAAACAGCTAAAGATAAAACGGTGCGTATAGTAGCCGGTTTAACAACCGGGCTAAAAGTGTCCTCACAATCAATCCCGACAGTCTGCGATTTACCGTTAACCACCAAACGTGCTTTATAACGTTCCAGAGTTCCGTCCGACTTAAATTTGTGCCGAAAGAGCCACATACATCGTATAACTGGGCTGTCAGTCGGACGGGGAACCAAATCCCATGTATCATTTTCCTGCAAAGCATTAAACTCGGCCTGCATGGCGTGTGTCCAATGTGGATCAGAAAAGCTTTGGCATAGGTAGAGGGTACGGGGGATATGGTCGAAGTGTGGAGGTTAAGGGGCGTTTGTGGTTTGAGCGAACCGGTTTTGGACCGAGTCACCATCGGGTGTGTGTTGGTGGGTGGGGACGGAGGGTGAGCTGGGTTAGTCGGTAAGGGTGGGAAGCCAGGGGGCGGCGAAGGTGGGCTGCAGTCGAAGACTGAGTGGGTGGTATGGGCTTGGGCCTGCGGGAATAAGTGATTGGTTGGGATGTAGTGGGAGTGGGTTGTGTCTGGGCCGGAGTAGAGGGGCTGCGGACAGGATTGGGCTGGGTTTGGGCCGTAGAGGATGGGTTGGGATGTGGAGCAGGTGCGGGTGAAAAGGAGAAAGGGGGAGGCACCGGGTCATCCAAAAAGTTGTATGAGGAAGCCGATGTGGGTATGGTGTATGGGAAAGTGTTCTCGTCAAAAGTGACGTGGCGAGAGATGTGCACTTTTCCCGTTGTGGGATCGAAGCATCGGTAACCACGAAAGTCCGGTGGATAACCAAGAAAGATGCAACGAATGGCACGGGTGTGTAGTTTGTGTGGTTGGGTGGCCGAGGTATTTGGGTAACACGCACACCCGAACACTCGTAAGTGGTCGTAAGTAGGGTGGCGAAGGTAAAGGGCAAAAGTGGGTGTGAAAAAATTTAGGCGTTTGGTAGGAAGGATGTTGTGGAGATAGGTGGCGGTGTGAAGAGCTTCCACCCAAAAGGAAGGTGGAAGATTCGCATGGATGAGTAAGGCGCGTACAATGTCGTTTAGACGACGTATCATACGCTCCGCCCTGCCATTTTGGGAAGAGGTTTGGGGACAAGAGAACCTAAATAAGAGACCGTTTTGTTGGGCAAAAGTTTTTGAAGGCGTTATTATCAAATTCGCCTCCTAAATCACATTGAAAGGTCTTAATTAGGCGGTTGAATTGGGTGTGAATTAAACGATGAAATTTCACAAACGTTGGGAATGTTTCGGATTTGTATTTTAAAGGATAGACCCACACAAAATGTGAAAAATTATCGATAAGGACCATGTAATATTTATAACCAGATTTGCTCATTACAGGTGAGGTCCATAAATCACAGTGAACAATATCAAAAGGGCAAAAGTATAAGTATTAGAAGCATGAAAAGGTAAACGTTTACTATTTGAAAGTTGACAAGAATTGCAAAAACTAGACCGATGGTCTTTATTACATGAAATAGTAGAATTACGACTAAGAATATCTAAAACTTGTTTTCCTGGGTGGCCAAGACGGTCATGCCAGGGAAGGGAAGCAGTGGTGAGGAAGCAGGCTTGAGGCGGCAGGAGCGGTGCTGTGAATGGATAT
The DNA here is from genome assembly GCA_030844895.1 of Ambrosia x helenae. Lineage (NCBI taxonomy): Eukaryota > Viridiplantae > Streptophyta > Magnoliopsida > Asterales > Asteraceae > Ambrosia > Ambrosia x helenae. The sequence goes on from JAUTDX010000772.1 coordinate 87,671, forward strand.
AAGTCCCCAGTGCTATTGTGGCGAGAAAGAATTCTTCCATTGTGAAGGTCCTTCAAAGTAAAACCAAATGGGTCAAATTCTAAAGACACCCAATTATCACGTGAAAAACGTCTAACGGAAATTAGGTTTTTAATAATCTGGGGACTGTATAAAATATTAGGCAGGATATAGGTACGGTTGGGAAGGTTAAAAAAGCCGGTTCCTGATTTCACAATTGGAACACAAGCGCCGTTACCGACCAAAAGTTTATTACATGCATTAAATGATGAAGGGACTTTAATCATACCTTGGTCCTGTGTGACATGTGCCTCTGCGCCAGTGTCCATGTAAGAAGTGGGATCGGGAGCCTGCATATTCATAGCTGAGAACGCTGCACTAAGGTCAGAGGGGCACAAAGCGTTGTAACTGTATCCCGAGGGAGGAGCCGATGGCTGGGCCGGGGCATACCCAGTGAACTGGGCCGAAGGTTGCTCTGTCTGCTGATTGGGCTGGGCTGAGTAGCCAAAACCTGAAAACTGTGGTGGGCCGCTGGCCTGTTTCGGAGCTGTGTGAGGCTGCCATGTGGGCTGTGTTGGATAAGGACAGGGCGGTGCAGCCCACCAGGCCCAATTAGGGTAAGAGGGCATTGGTGGAGCCCAACCGGAAGGCGCACGTCCTGAATTGCGACCCCTGCCGCCACGTCCGGACCGTCCCCTGCCCCTCCCCCTGCCCCGTGAATTGTACTGCTGAGTATACGGGTTCGGGTTCGGGTTGGGGTGTTGGTTCGGTGACGGCTGAGAATATGAAGAAGATTGTTGCGGCTGCTGCTGGGTGACAAGGACAGACGAGGTAGCAGATTTACGGGCGTCCATGCGAATCACTTCGTCTTGCAGCATCGTACGGGCCGTGTCCCAATCAGCGTTGCTTTGATGTATAAGCGAGGCGGTAGTGTCATACTCTTGTGGTAAGCCTCGCACAAGTTGGAGCACCAAGCGGGATTCAGTCACAGGATGATCCACGTCTTCGAGTTGATTTGCGAGATCGCTTAGGCGTTCGCAGTAATCGTCCACGGATGAACAATTAGCCAAGGTGAGGTTGCAAAATTGGGTTTCCAAGGCAGCCGCCCGTGCCTTTTTATTACTCAGGAAGCGTTTCTCGAGCCTGAGCCAGGCGGCCCTGGCAGTAGTAACATGATCAAGGAGACGAGGGAGTTGGCTATCCGAGACCGTATTCAAGATCCACTGGAGAACTAACGCGTCGAGTTCAGCCCATAAGGGGTACTCGGCGTCAGTTTCTTGAGGGGGTTCAGTGCCGTCGATATGGTGTAGGACTTTGTAGGCGATGGCGTGCAACCGAAAGAGCTTAACCCAGGCGGTATATGTAACTTTCGTACCGTCAAGGGTGCGCACCTTGGTTTGGATGTTGGTCACTGAATACGCAGGGTGGAGGGCTGCAGGTTTCCCGGCCGAAGCCGAGGATTCTGGATTGGTCTCGGTGTCCTTGGTCATGATCGAAAAAAAAAAGAAAACAGAAAAGAATTAGGATCGGCGTAGTGATTAGGGTTTGTGAGCCGTAGCTCTGATACCATAAAAGTGGTCTATGGTATTATTGATTGAATGAATTCTCAACATACAATACAATCCCTTTATATAGGGAAAACAATACAAGATAATTAGGAAACAAATATTATCTCTATATCTATACAATTAATTCAAATCATTCAAATATTATAGAAGATAATCCGATAATGCTAAGAATTTCTTCTTCTTCAAGCTGTTACATTGAATATATGTAACTTCTTAAGGATAATGGCTTCCCTTAACTTGCATGCTTGATAGTCAACATGCTCTAGGTTAACACTCGCAAACATCGCGTGTTGAGAGCTAACTTAGCGCCGTATAAGCAATCGACATTGCCTTTCTACTTTCTAGTTAATATCATTAAATTGATCATCAGTTAACTTATTATCCTTTAAAAGAGACTAACAAACAAATATGGTGAATAACTTGTTTTGATTTTAAGAAGTCAACCTGTTGGTAAGTTTAAGATTTTGAGTGTGCAAAATACCACTTGTCAATGCAAGAGATATAAATGCTTGTGGTAAAGAGGTTATTAATGTAACACTCCCACCATTGCCATGATAGTGTCATTCTTACCCATATTGGCTCACAAATTTGTTTTTGGCAACCACACGATAACTTCCTATGAGCTCATTTGTCATGGCCTTTTCCTCCAGCCAAGCACAGTTAACTATAGTGTTTTCTCATCCACATCTAAGATGCTAAACGACTGTTTAAGTTTAGTGAATAGGGTGTATGCTTTGAAACCTGAAAGGTGGCGTGGCTCGATTAATATGGCTACACCAACCTCATATTCATATTGTAAGATTGCCATGATGGCCATTATATTGTCCGCTTTGCCCTCCTAGTTCACAGTTTTTTTTTTCCCGTGAGATGGGATACGTTATGCACTTATGCTTGTGGCCCCAAAACGCGTCATATTTGGCGGTGCATGCTATTTATTATTCAATCAAGCATCTCTTGTCTCCACGGCCAGTGTGGGATTTTCTGGGCATTACAGTGAAAATAAAGCAACTTATTTTTTTTTAATCTCGTATTGGATGAAAGGTCACCAAGTTTGTGTTTCTGGCGTCAAATGTTGTAACTTTGTGCAGGGATTCTTCTCTTAAAGATCTGAGAAATAGTTCAGGGGATCTGTGTAATAGTGATACAATGATGAAACAAGAGAGAGATAATGAGAAGAAGACTATTAAGAAATACAATAACAGTAACAGTGGTCCACAGTTCCAAAGTGGAGTATTAAGAACAAACTGCATTGATTGTTTAGACCGTACAAATGTTGCACAATATGCATATGGTTTAGCCGCCTTAGGCCGCCAACTCCATGCCATGGGATTAACAGATGATCCAAAATTGGATCAGGATAGTAGTATTGCTGCTGCTCTTATGGATATGTACCTAAGCATGGGTGATGCTCTTGCACACCAGTATGGTGGTTCTGCTGCTCATAACACTGTATGTCTAATCATCAAATTAATTACCACCCTAATCAAGACCATAATAGTGCTTAATTCAAGATCATAAATTGCTGCAGGTATTCACAGAGAGGCAAGGAAAGTGGAAAGCTACAACACAATCTAGAGAATTTTTGAAATCTATTAAACGCTACTACAGCAATGCTTATACAGATGGTGAAAAACAAGATGCTATTAATTTGTAATCTTCTATCTTACCTCATTTCTTCATCGCCTTGTTACCTGGTCAATCATCCCATTTATATGCATGATCATCTTGACCCGTTTACTTAGCCACTCTATTTCTTGTGTTACCCAGATTTTTGGCTACTTTCAGCCACAGGATGGAAAGCCAGCACTTTGGGAACTTGATTCTGATTATTATCTTCATGTATCTGGGATAGGGGATGACCTAGTCCCAGAAGGCTAGTAAGTTTCAATATCACTTTCTGAGTTTGTCTTTGGTAATAATTAGGATTAAATATCCTTGTTATATTGGATTAACTGTACGCATGATACAATTAACTGTGAAGTTTCATCTGTGAGGTCATCCAGAGCAGGGAAAGGATTGGGACTCACCAGTCTGGCAAAATATTTTTAATGCGAAGCTACTAAATCAGTCACAGGGATACCATATTGAAACGTTGTCAGTTGATATTATTCAAAAACTTGAAACTATCAGTCGGCAAGCATAATAAAGCTGCTAAAGAAGAAAGTCTTGTCAACTAGTTTTTTTCCTTTCAATAGAATGGACTAAGAGACAAATCTATCGACAGAAAGTATAGAGTTGAAACTATGGAATAATCATAATGAAATCTAAACTTATAAATGTGATGTCACGGAATCAAATGTATTATATTTATGCAAGTTACTAATGAGTTTTATTTTTTTGTGCAGTTCACCGAGTGATGCTGAACCCGTAGGCACGGGGCGTTCTCTGACACCTATTGCAGCATGCAAAGAGGACTTTTCAAAGATGAAATTGACATCATTTTCCAAATTGATAGAAAAAACTTGTGGTTCTATAAAGAATGTAAGGCTTTGTAGTGAACTAGGTCACAAACCTGGAATTCTGGGATGGCACCTGATGCAGTGTAAGTATACTTCCCTAGCTAGTTCTATTATACATATATATATGTATAAATATAATGAGTTTGCATTGCAAACATTGAATTTTGCAGTGAAATACAACTGAGAAGTCCAAACTGGCTTTTTGGCCAGAAGAAGTTTGAAGAAAGTAGTACTACAGTGAAAGTGGCGTCAGATGAGCTAGTCATGAGAGAGCTTGAAGATGAAAAGAAATTTGATGAATTATGTGACCCCAATTGGATTTCTTCGGCTAATGACGCTAATCAAGAGGATGTATTTCGGAGGTATTTCCCTTGCAAAATCCTTTTTCTTCATTTTTTCCCATCAAGTGATATGTGTCCAATCTTTTGGATACAGTATTTCTATTTATCGTATGTCTTCATTTTCGTTTTCTTCTTTATATTCAAAAAACTATGCTTATTGGTGGCACAACATATATAGCTGCTACTGTTTTTTTAGAAGCAGTTGATATAGATTTCATTTCAAATTGCACAACACCACACACTTTGACACCGCTAGGCTACAAGCAGTTGATATAGATTTCATTACCAGTACTTATTGAGCCATCTGGACAAAAAGTTTAGTGTCATTTTATTCAGCATTACATGCATTTTGATATTAACAGTATCATTTTGCTCTTAGTTATCAAGGATGATTGCATTCTTGTTTTTGGCACTTAAAATGGAGCTATTCATTATGATTGCATAATTTTGCATCATGTATTCCTTTTTTTTTTTTTTTTTTTGTGTGTAGATATCTTGCAATGACTTCAATAGATGAAGCCAATGGATGGTATGGTGGTACCTTGCTTACTGAGCAAGATGAAAACAGCGAGGTTTATAGACACTATGCTCAGTTCTGTCAGGTAAAATTGCTGAGTTTTCTGCCTCCCTACCGTATAATCCTTTTGTTAAAAAAATATGCTGACTACGACAGTAGTATCCTTTTTGATTTTCAGTAAACGGGTTGTTTATAGCTAAACAGGTTGAAAGAGTAATATGGTGAAATTGCATAAAATCTCCCAAGTCATTTCATTTCAATAACAGATTATCATTGTGATCATATGGCTTTGTTTTACCATATTTAAGGTCTTAATTTATTTCTAGAATTCAAGATTTGAATTAAATATTCATGTGATTTTGCTCCCTCTAGTCTTGATGAACCAGATTGACCAGGATTTATTTATCCATTAGTTTATTGTAGTTTATTAATTTTTTTTCTTTTGCAACACGTAGAACCCAGCGATGGAACCTTTCAAAAACGACAGTGAGAAAGAGAAGCATTATGAAGAGGTTCTTCATTCAGTGACTGTTATAGATGATGTGGAAGGTGAGATGGAAGCAGCAGTGATGGAATATGAGCTAATCGGGTCGGATCTTGGGATCTGCCCCAAGGCATTCCATGCTCTGGCTGTTGACCCGACCCACTTGACCAGGTGGATGATTGGAGAACACAGGCTTACCAAGGTCTAAGCCTTAAAATCATTTTCTTCCAAGTTCATTTCATCTTCCTTTTGTCTTGTACAGTGTTGAAATTGTGAATCATTATATGTCTAGAGTTATCATTAATTAAACACATTTTGTATGTATTTTTTCAAGTGATAGTTACAAAAATAATATATAAAAAATGGAATTGGATAATTGATTAGTGGTGAAAGCTGTACTACTTTGAACCATGGATTCATTATCCACAATGCCTTTAAATACTACAAGTAATAATTGGACGTTTATGACATCTATGGCTTCTCATATCCTCTCTCTCTCCTCCAATCCTATTATTAATCTGAATCAAAGAGGAAGAAGCATCAATATCACAACTCAAGCTTCAAAATCCACTGGTTTTTCACTTAACTCTGTAAGTTTTTAACCAAATGTCAATTCCTTTAGTCATCGGTGTGCTAAAGTAACACTTTCTATGTACCCTCTATTGATGTGAAGTCAGCTGATGTTTTACGGATGTATTGGGTTGCGATTTGTTCTATAGGACAGTGTCTGTGACGTCATACACTCATACGGGATAGTATACACCTGTATAGGGCAACGGATGTGATTTTGTATGCCCTTATATCATATGTGAATGATGAATTGACAGTAGTGATTACGAGCATGTGTACGCAATTTAACCATCTTTTCCACATGAGTTTAATATTTTTTTTATTAGTCAATACTTTTTTCACTACTATTTCATTATCATTTTTCGTAATATTGTTGAACAATACCCAAAACTATTGTTTTTTAGTTTGCAAAAATTTCTCTAGTTCGATTGAGATTCAAATAAAGCTTTAAGATTTAATATAAGTATATATATATTTTTAATTTCTGGTTTGACCCCTTTCCCACCGAAGAAAATAAACTAAAAAAATGGATCACATGTTAAAGACGAAGTGAAATGACTTAACCTGTAAATGTTGCTAGAATCTTTTATATTACAAATCTCAAAATAATTAGGAAGGACTATTAATAATTTTAAATGAAGGAAATCAGTATTTTTTTATATATATATATTATCTGTTGAGAGAGAAGAGTTACACATTTTATTAAAAACCTGAAATTTGTTACATGCATTTCCATTCGAATTCTAACTTTACAATTTAAATGCCTGACTCTGATCGGTTGTAACGAATTTTTGTGTTAGTCACTTTTATCGACTATTAAATATTTACGATAATTATTAAAAGTTACACTATTTTTATTCAGTAAATACACCAAGTATTTTTTAAACAATTAAAAATTATAGTGTATTCATAATTGAATATATGTAATAATACGATACTTGCAGATTTTCAAGAAATGTGAAACCTGTGGAGGCCAAGGTGCCATCGACTGTGCTGGATGCAAGGTCTGATTCTTTCTATTCTAACATTTTTCTAGTTATTAATCACAGTATTAAATAACTAACTTTTGAATAATTAACTAGTGTTGATTTATGTTCATTTTCTGTATTTTAGTGTTCATTTGTGCCTGCGAACTGTTTGTTTAAAAGTTTCAAACAACAAACATACATGGACGCAAACATGTTAATTTCTTAACGAACAAGAAAATATATTTGTTTGTTGGTTAAAGTTAAACAAACACAAACAACCCTCATGTGTACCATAGATCAGCCATCCCACCCCCATCTGGTATGTTCTCCCTATCTAAGGTTCGGATCACTATGCTCTATGATTGTCAACTTTGAATGGATCTCTCATATCAGAAAACCAACCTTACTAAGCGTTGACGAACAAAGTGGTCCGACATGCTAAAACCTTTGTCCAAGTCTTAAAGTAGCTTGCTGTGTGAGTGGTAAGTCGAAAAGGGTTCGTAGTAAAGTCTCAATGGTACGAGCTTTCGAAAGTGGTTGTTAGAAGTCTATACCCAGTTACGAACCAAGATCAGAATCTGTCCCGTATTTCTAGTTTTAGAAAGTCACATGCATCCAAGATTGACCAATTATATGAGATCTCTTATGCATTTGATTAGTCTAAAATCCCTATTACTAGTATATCTATAATTAACCCTTATAGTGTGTCTTTACAAAACCCCATAAATCACTTTCTAAAAAAGTAAAACAATTAGTCAGTTCAACCTCAAACTTAGTTGTTAAAGAGTTCGTCCAAACTTCCTAGTTTGATTCACACCAACTCCTTGCCATAACCTCTGAACACCCAGTCACTCTCTCCCTTCCGTCAGATCTTCCAAGGATCTGCCTATCCTAAGGATATACACATATCCACTTCGGTGCCATACGATTAGCCCTTATCTTCCACGGAAGAAAAAGACTACCCGCGTTTGCTAGAATCGCCCTTGTCCATACTATATATGTGGCGTACCAGAATGCACGCATAGGTACTATCCAAACCACGTTAAACGCCGGAACAATATTCGTCACCCTGTTCCCCAACTTTAATATGCCCTTAAAAGATTCATCACTGTTAACAGTCCTGAAAAACAAGATCCAGATCAGTGGTACACCACAGGTTAATGCCTTTCAGGCTACCTTTCACTATCAGATGACATGTATAGTCCAAATCACTCTTTGGACATCATGGTTCCCGGAAAAGAAGATTCTGGTGATCATTTTTCATAGAGATTAATTCAAACGCTACACCAACTTGCACATATGTTCCAAAACAGTTGTTCAGAGAAGAGCTTACAAAACTCCTCCTTGAAAGATGGATAACTAATTAGGAATAGATCCACCAAGCACTGGTCCAACAACAACAACCCCTCGACTTTGTCCAACACCAAGACAGATTAGTTAGGGTCAGATTTTCCAAACAAGATCATAGAGATGATTTCCCAACGATGCACATGATGCAACTGGTACAAACTCACCAACCTGAGGCAAACAAAACACTGCCCTTGTGGCATATGCAACCTTCACGTATACTTAGATGAAGCATATCGGGCAGAGTATGATGCAGGCGTTCAAGAATAAATAAAATAAGTGTCATGATACACTTAAGGCTCTTCCAACCTGCACGGTCCAACACAGGTTCTCTGGATTAGACACCCATGGAAAAGATCTTCTGATAGGATTTGACATTCTATATTGGTTGCGAGACTTATGACATGGGAAAGAAGGTATAAGGTACAAAAAAACTGCAAACCCATGGAGTACTATTCACCAGCTTTTTATGGTCTCACCTCTTCCCATTGAAGACATTAAACCCAAGATTATTCAAACCTCTTATGCTTCTAGCCACACAAAATTCCTTACTAAGCATAAATCCTCTTTATGGGCTACACCCACAATTTTTTGTTTTCTTTACCATTTAAACAAAATGATGATATCAATACAGAAAACAATCATGAACAGACTCACCTTGCACTTTAAGAATGCTTAGAATTGCTAAATCAATATCTTATTGAACCAACATCTTCCCAGTGGGCATGCGAAGCTTTTTATGTCAAGAAACGAAGTGAACAAGTTCGAGGAAAGCCAAGTTTGGTAATCAGCTACCAACCAGTGAATCGCTTCTTACCAAACGATAAATTCCCATTACTAAAGATGTTATTATTCCAGTCTTTGGTAAATGTAAAGGTCTTATCCAAATTCGATCTTAAAGCCGGTTTCTGGCAATCAGGTCTCAAACCAGAAGACAGACACCAGACGACTTTCTATATCCCCAATTATCAATATCAGCGGAAAGTAATGCTATTTGGTTTAATGAATGTTCCATTAGTCTTTAAAAAGGGAATGGTACGCATATTTGAGTCAACTTTAAGTAATGCCCTAATATACACCGATGATATCCTCCTATATCAGGGCATTACTGAGAATTGACTCAATATGCGTACCATTGCCTTTTGAATGACCGGTGGAGCATTCTTTAAACCAAATGACATTACTTTCTAGGGATAATGATAATCAGGATACATAAAGTTGTCTTGTGTCTGTCTTCCGATTGGATACCTAATTGCTAGTAATCGACTTTAAGATCGAATTTGGATAAGACCTTTGCTTTTACCTAAGATTAGAATAATGACTTCTTTTATGGTAATGGGAATTTGTCATCTTCTAAGAAGTGAACTGAACGGTAATCAGACTCACGATGAGATAATTACATCGAGATTCAAACATAATCAAAGACTCTAGTTTAAAAGAATGTAACTATTAGTACGGTTGGAGTGGTTGGTAGTTGATTACCAACCTTAGTTTTCTTGAACTTGTTCACTTCGTTTGTTGACAAAAATGCTTTGGATGCCTAGTGGAAGATGTTGGTTCAATAAGATCTTGATTTACCAATTCTAGGATTCTTGAATTGCATGTTTAGTGTGCTCGGTATTGATTCCTAGATGGCTAGCCTTTGTAGGAATGATATCTTCATTTTGTTTAAATGGTAAAGAAACAAAGAATCATGGATTTATCTATAAAGGGGATTCATGCTTAGTAAGGAATTTTGTGTGGCTGGAAGCACAAGATGTTTGAATAATTTTTTAGCTTTAATGGCTTAAATGGGAAAGTTGAGACTATACAAAGCCGTTGAATAGTACTTTATGAATTTGTGAATTTTTTGTACCTTAGGCTTCTTTCATATCATAAGTCTCGCAGTCCATGTAGGATGTCAAACCATATTAGCATATCTTTTCCATGGGTGTCTAATACTAAGAACCTGTGTTTGACCGTGCAGTTGGGAGGAGCCTTTAAGTGTATCTGAACACTTATTCTATTTATTTTAAACGTTTCTCTATATGCAGCAATGAAATGTCAAAATGGGGTATCTAATATTCTTCAAGAAGAACGGCTAAATTTAGAATAGGGGCTTCGGATCATGTATCAAAGAATGCAATAACTAGGATAGAATTTGCATATGTACTAATAACCAAAGGAACGTTTGCAATTGCATTGTTTTTTTGTGTGTTATTTGAGTATTTTCTTCTCCTTCATCACCATGCTTTTGTTTAGAGGAGTTAGCATGGAGAGATGATCAATTTCTTCCTAATGAGTAGATTCTTCTTCAAAATAGTGTGATTTGACATCGGAAATTAACCGGAATGATAGTTGGTAAGGAGGATTTTTTTTATCAAAGGCTTTTTTTTGGTCTGGCTCATGCTTTTCAGGAGGGAGGATATAGGGTTTCCTTTTAGATGGGTACGTCTTCTGGCGCTCTTTTGCAGAGGCCATCATCATGCTGTCATCAAAGACTTCTTTGCTTGTAGATAAATCTTTGCATCTACTTGTGGATTGTCTTTGGCTAGTGCTTTGAGAAGAAATGCTCATGGTTGGGGAAGCTTTATTTACTCTTTCTTTGATATGAGCTTACTCTTTTGACCAGAGATTCTTGGTTGGAGAGTTCTGTGAAAATGGTGACATGGGTAACGGTTATGGATCAAAGGTTGTTTTGACAAATGGTGTGGATGTTATCCTATTACGGGTCATCTTCTAGGTTTGAAACTCTTCTTTATTTGTGTTATCTTTCCAAATCTGCGAGCTATGCCATAAGAAACTTCATGTCAGCTTCTTTTTCAACAAGGCTTCTAGGGTTTTATGGAAATGGGGTATTCTAGAATATCTGGAGAAGTTCGTTATGAAGCCCAAGAATCTTCATTCTTACTTCATAGATGATATCTTCTAAACCACGAACTTTGTTTACAAGGGCTTACTGATTCTTAGTGATAATGTTTTGCTGGGCTATGATGCAGCAGAATTTTCACTTTGCCAATTTAATGTAGCTTCAATAGTAGTGGTTTGATTTACAACACTGTTTAGGACCTATAGTAGTAGGGGACTGAATTTTCCAGCTGTGTTTTGGCCTTCGACCCACAATCGTTACCCATGTCACCATTCTCACGGAACTGCCCATCCATGATTCTATGGTTTAAGAGGAAGCCCAAATCAAAGCAAGATCAAGAAAATCTTCTCCCAACAAGAAGCATTAAACCACCAATGTGTAGGCCTGAAGACTCATCTACAAGCAAACAAGTCTCTGATGACAACATGATGATGACCTCCTTAAAAGCCCTATTAAACCTACCCATACAGAAAGAAACCCCCATATCTTCCCTCCTGCATAACATGAGCCAAACCATAAAACCCTCGCTACCAATGATAGAAAAAATCCTCCTTACCAACTATCGACCCAATTTTAAACCTCGGGTCCAATGAGGAATCATCCTCAGACTTTGAAAACAAAATCCTCCTTAACGAATGCCCTATCGAAAATTATGTAACTAGAAAAGGTTCCTAGTTGAATTTGAAAAAACTGGGAAACGGCTTGGTTCTGCATGTGAGGATGAGCATCTAAGGATAAATGTAAAGACAAATCCATATGCAGCTGTTCACTGCCCATCCAGAAGCCCAATATCCTTAATTTCAAAAAAACTAATAAGTTTCATCAAAAAAGAAAGGAAGTGACAAATAAAAAAAGGATGGAAATTTTTTGTGCAAAAACCAAGATGAGGAAGAAACATAACAATAACAGATGTTATGCTTGCAACAAAGAATGCCATTTTGCAAACGATTGCAAAGACAAAAAGAAGACCTAAGCATTGATGGCTGCAATCAACAAATTGAGCCAATTGATCTTTCAGGTCTAGAATCACTCTACTCCCTAGATGATGAACTGGGAGAAATGACTATATGTTCAATATTCTACGGTTCAAGTTCTAGTTATGATGAGTCTGAATCAAGCAAATCATCAGACTCAAACATGGATCCAATACCAATCTACATGATGACAACCCATGAACCCGGTCCACAATCTAAAACCAAAGTCTACACAAGTTGACGTCGCAAAAGGAATATCAACAGTATTTTGATCCAGTGGACCCACGTGGAAGATTCTCTGCCAAAAAAAAAAAACATGGTGTCATTATCCCTTGGAAAAGGCATATCGGTATGATAAAAAAAACAAATATGCTGATGTGACTGCCCCTTTGAAAACTCCTAAAGAAACAGACAAAGAATCATTCAAACATATATCCGTAATGATAGCCTCATAGTGGACCTACTCACAAAAGAAGAAGAAACAACATGTGGTTACCACCAAAAGGCCACAGGCCAACAAACAAGTCATGATCACCTTAAAGAAAATTTAGAGATCAAGAAACCCCAAATCCATCAACTCAATTATAGTCTTTGATAAAGAGGCATATCCCATCCATCCCATAGGTGCTACAATTCAAGATACCCCTACAACTCAATTATAATGGGCAAATAGGTCCTCATAATGGACCCTTACTGTTCATCATGATGATAGTGTTGCAGATTTCCTATTTCAAGGTGCCTATATAAGATGCAACCCGAGCATCAAAAAGCACCACATAACCCAAAACAACTTTCTTATAATGAGTACTTCTAGCTCCCCAAACACAACCCCACTCACCCAAAAAAGAAAAGAAGAAACCCCCAAGAGAATTCGTCGAGGCAATAAAAAACATGCCATATAGACGAATCCCTCTTAAATTACAAAACATTCCTTACCCTCACCTTCAAAGCCCACGATCCGGTCATGGAAGGTATCAAATTCCATCCAGATTATCCCTTTTATGATGTTTTTTTATCAAAAACCTTACAGAATGCCAAAAAGAAGCACTCGCTTTCTAATGGTATCTATTTCAAACCTTTGTTAAAGCCATGTCCTTTAACTCCAACAAACTGCTAGCGTACCTAATTGACTATGAGCTGGAATATCTACCTTAAGACAAATAAAATAATGTCAAATTTCTCATGTGGTTTCTCCCATTGACGATTATGATATACAAACCCAACCTTCAAATGCAAAAACCCAAGTTTAACATCCTTCATAACCCACAATCAATCATCCCTGCCTTGTATGCCATAAATCCTTCAAAAATATACTACAAGCTTAATTACCAAGCATAATGGAGGAGACTCGTATGAAGTTGGAATATGGGATGAGATGATCTACAAGCTAAAGAATGGAATTGGACATCATAAATAATTTTAAAAGTGCTCCACAATTTACACATTCTCTTATGAGTGATCTACCAAAAGACCCAAGGTGAAATTCAACATTTAATCTCATACCAGATGACGACTTGTTCACCAAAATCCATCACATTTAATGATTGAATGGTAATCCGTGAGGAAGAACTAATGTGTGCTATGTGTGTTAATATTGTATTAATATCTGTTGTAACATCCGGCCCTTCTCACCACCAATATTATCCACTTTGCCCCGATGGGTTTCCCCATCCAGAGCTCACGGATTTGCTTTTGGTTGCCCTGGTGGAGACTTCCCAGGAGGTCACCCATCCTGGTACTACTCCCACCTGAGCATGCTTAACTGTGGAGTTCTCCTCTCATCCACTAACATTAAGCCCCAAAACGCGTTGGTGATTTAAGAGGCATTGGATTACATATGAACCAAGGATCTCTCCTGGCCACGACCGATGTGAGATTTTCCTAGGGTGTCCACATTCACCCCTGTTAGAGTCTCATCGTCCCTGATGAGGTATGCACCCACCATCCCGAACGACACAGGAGTGGCTCTGATACCATCTGTAACATTCGCCCCTCTCACCACCAATATTGTCCGCTTTGCCCCGACGGATCGCCCATCCAGAGCTCATAGATTTGTTTTTGGTTGCCCTAGTGGAGACTTCCCAAGAGGTCACCCATCCTGGTACTACTCCCACCTGAGCACGCTTAACTGTGGAGTTCTCCTCTCATCCACTAACATAAGCCCCAAAACGCGTTGGTGATTTAAGAGGCATTGGATTACATATTAACTAAGGATCTCTCCTGGCCACAACCGATGTGGGATTTGCATGAGGTGTCACATTCACCCCCTGTTACAGTCTTATTGTCCTGATGAGGTATGCACCCACCATCCCGAACGACACAGGAGTGGCTCTGATACCATTTGTAACATCCGCCCCCTCTCACCATCAATATTGTCCGCTTTGCCCCGATGGGTTGCCCATCCAGAGCTCACGGATTTGTTAAGAATAGTTAGGCTTTAATCATACTTAAAGTGATGCAAGCACTATGTCATGTTTTTAGATATTTTCTTATGTATTAGTGGTTATGATGTCATGGATGATGTAACATAGCTTTTCCTTGCCCTATAAAAGAAAGGTTTCCTCTCATTTGTAAACCATCATTAGAAAGAAATAAAATCTCCGACTTATATTTCTCTCTCTAGTTTCTTGTGTCCTTCTTAGTTTCCTAATTCCTTTCCCCTCTCTAGCCTATGCCCAATGCCTTAGCCTTCCCCTTGAGTCTTACTGGTCTTGTATAGATCAGCCATACAGCCCCTTATCCGTTTACATGTCTAATATTAATTAATATTAGCAGTTAAATTTATTTTTTTGTGTTTGATACAGGGCACAGGAAAAAACAAGAAAAATGGGAATATATTTGAGCGTTGGAAGTAAGAACATCCTCTGCTCTTTTTTTATTCAAATTTACAGGGTTTAATATGAAATATAAACTAAATTTTATATGACATTTACTTATAAGCAACAAACAAACAGTTTGTATTATATTATATACTCATTTATCACATCCTTAAAATGGTTTGACATAAAAAATATCAAAACATACTTTTTATTATGTTTTTATTTTCATCTATGCTTTCAACAGTAATTTTTTTTTATTTTAATACAACATAATCCAATCCTTGAAACATAACCCCATCTTTATATTGTCGCTGCAAGTGCCACACCATATATAGCATTG